>JAUELE010248608.1:0-10975 GCA_031471655.1 Diodora aspera | reverse complement strand
TTTTGTTCTTCAGTCAACATTCTGGGCACCCAACGGGCAGACACCTTGTTCATGTGCAAATGTTCATGGATTATTCGCTCCACTGATGTTTTACTCATGTCATGTGCAGTAGCTCACTGTTACCCGTCTGTCCTGCATCACTGTATCAAGAACAGCTGCAACTTCATGTTGGGCAGTCATTTCACAAGGGCGACACCTCCGTGGTTCGTCTTCGGTACTGAGTCTTGTCTTCCCCTTGTACATTCAGCACACCACTGTTTGATATTATACGAAGTAGCATTGTCACCTAATGGTTGTACCATGTCATCATACATTTGCTTTGGCGTTAACTTTTTTTAAATGAAGATACTTAATAACCACTCTACATTCGGTCTTCTCCATTTTTTTTCAAATGTGAGGGGGTCATGCTGTTTTAAAGCAAGTTATAGAAACTTGTAGCACGTGGGATTCATGTTTTGCATTTCATCCACTGAGATACTGTTCTAGCAACAGGTGCAGTTTGGTTGAGTTTTGGCTACCCGTTCATGTTGAGGCCGAAAACTTCTGGGACACCCCTCGTACAATTCCGAAATTCACAACCCTTTTTACGTCACTCCCTGACTTGAACATCTTAAATATATACTGAATACATGCGGTCTTTCATATCTATACAATAACCCTCATGCCTGTAGCACAGCCTGGCTCACTTCGCAAGTGGAGCAAATCCTTAAAGATCAGTTTCTACAGCAATTGGGATCTACAATGATATCCAGTCCAAAAGGTAACTACACTGCCGGGCAAAAGAAACGACACCAAGATTTTGAGAGACTACTGAACAAAAATCACAATTACGTTGGACATGCAAGAGATATCCCTTCGCGATTTATCAACGACAGGATGTCATTTAAATTACACTCGTTGAAATCCCAGCATCCTTTTGATCAGCTATGACATAAAGACACAAGGGAAAATCCTTAAAGATCAGTTTCAACAGCAATTGGGATCTACAATGATACTAGTATCTAGTCCAAAAGGTAACTATTATCAAATTTATAAAGATCAACCTTGTGTTGCAAAATATCTCTATCTGCCTGAAAATATTCACATGCCCATTCTAAAGTTTAGAACTGATAATCACTGTTTACCTGTAGAAACTGGTAGGTGGAACAACATATACTCACACGCAAACGAAACGCAATGTTTTCAAGACATCAATATGTCGATTGAAAAGCAAATGATGAGAAACCTCTGAATGAATATATATTGTTGTGGTTGGGAAATGTTTGCTTTGTTTGGCGATGCACGCCATGTCTCTAACAACGCTCCCTGAGACCCACCACCAAAACACACCTCGTGAATGTGCATGGAATGAGGATGCACGGGTTTTTCATGAAACTCACAAATTGAACGTAAACTTCCCATCCGCGGAGGGTATAAAATGTTCCAAACATTTACGATAACCATTCAACGTCGGTAAGAGTGAGAGTTTTAGACAATGCCACGACTAGCCCAACAACAGAAGCACCAAGTCATCGGACGTCTGCAAGCTGGCCAGCCCGTCCAGGCGACTGCCAACCACTACAACGTCGACATTACCACCATTTACCGCCATCAAGACCGTTACGCCACCAGGCACAGCATTGATGACCGTCGACGCAGCCGCCGCTCCAACGTCACCACTACACGCCCAAATCGGCTAATTAATTAGCGCCATGTTCGTGACAGGTTCCTAACGTTCAGTCAATCTGCTCGAGAGACCATAGGGACACATAATCGACCATCAGCCGTGACACTGTCATACGCCGTCTTCGGTCCCGGGACTTGAGTTGTCATCGTTCAGCGCAGCGGCCAGTTCTTACTGTCGCCGCCGCCAAGCAAGACTCTAATGGGCACTAAGCAAGACTTGTCACCTTCTCTGATGAAACCCGATTTTGTGTTTCTCTAATGGTTGTGTATTGGAACGGTCATGCTGGACTGGCATAGGTCCTAATCAGCGCCTTGGTCCAGTTGTCTTCCGGACCATTGGTCGTGGTCGTGGAAATGGCGTCACTGCTCAGTGGTACATCATACAAGTGCTTCGACCACACGTTGTACCATTTTTCGCTCGATACCAGCAACACATTTTTTCAGCAAGAAAAACGCCCTTCCCTATACAGCTCGAGTCACCCAGGACTTTCTCTAGCAGCATAACATCCGTGTACTGCCATGGCCAGCGCTTAGTCCTGATCTAACCCCATTGAACATTATTGGGATGCAATCCAGAGACGGCTTAACGATGTGCGACCAAGGCCGACAACTGCTAATCAGCTTCAAACATTATTAACGTACTTGTGCACTCCATGTACAAAGGATGTGTTGCCGTTGTCAATGCAAATGGTGGTCACACACGGTTCTAACAGGCACACATCGGTAGTGGACACTGTCACGCGACTTTCGGACGTGTGCCAGGAAAAATGGATACATTCAAATTGGAAATCATGACTTTCACATGATACAGGTCTATTGAACTCTCTCGTTTTCCCCTGTGATGATTTATACTATCCAAATTATAAAGAATCGAAATTTGAACTTCGACTTGCGTTTTCTTTTCGTGTGAGTATACTTATTTTGTATTTGTTATGTGTTGTTTATTTTGTGGGTATTGTATAAATTTGTTATGTATTTATTGTGTATTTTGCATTTTTGCTGTATTGTATAATATTCACCGTGCATTAACTGTGTCTTTTTCATTTCTGCTGTATTGTATGTATTTACTACGTATTGTTTACTTTTACTGAACTCTCTTGTACCACCGTTGGTGGTTTTGAGAATAAAACTCGACTTGACTTGACACTTGACACTTGACACTACATCCGTCTAGATGTGTTCTTAGAGATTTCAAATGAGGAACGACAAATGTATTTACAGATTTTTAATTATCATCTCTGTCTCCTCGTCGTCCTCTGCGACATGTACATGTTTTACAGCCTCTGATGTAGCGGTAACCACGGCGACAGAAATTCAAACACTTCCTTTTGGGACAGATGGGTCCTGAAAACGAACAGAGAATTAGGAGAGCATACTTCTCTAGTCTGAAAACGACGAGTCTCACTGCACACTGAACGGAGAAAAGTCCACGAGTTTAAAGAAGTAATCGTAGGAAACCTCAATCATTTCTTTTCAATAAACAACTTATGGAACAATACATATACATAAAACCATGCACATACCACGAATAATACGCAAAGATATAGCATGCTTGTCACTTTTACAGCCGCTTGAATAGTCTCATTAAAAAGACAAACATGTATTCAGAACTTTCCGACAAAATCTTGAAAATATTCCTAAACCTTCGGAAACGTTTCATTTGCAAATAAATACATTCGGCTCATATTCGGAAAGCATCAGGAAATCGACGACACATTCTTCGATAAACCCTCAGAGAAATGTTCAAAATGAGTGGCTATTTGAAAGTAGAAAATAAATTTGTCTGCATCTGCTGGGACGACTAAGGGAATACGGAGTTATTTAATTAGGCATGCACTTTTACAGTATATGATTTACAGTTGATGTTATTTATTTCACGCAGAAGAGACCAGATGTATTTTGCGTGCGTGAGCACGTATCCAACTTTAGCAAGTACAGATTTAAAATTACGCTGGTTTACTTCGCTATTATAGGTATCTAGTAACCAAATTATTGTCGTATCAATATTGGGATCTTTTGATTTCAGTTTTCTTTCTTGTTAATTGTTTTCTCCCTCGGTGTACATCTTGCACGTGACGTTGTGTTATGGTTGAAATATTGCCCATGCAGCGTACCACGTCACGTGATAATGATATCACTCCAACGCATGAGTTACGACATTTATATTGCTCAGAAGGACCTAGAGAGCGACCATTTGATTTTTACTGGGCTTGTTTTCGTTTTTATCTCATATCAGGAGACAGTCCATATTCCCTCTTAGATAATTGACGACAAACTATTTATTTTGTAGTTTACAATTAAAACGTATTCGAATTGACCTTGAACTCCTTCCTTGACCGTACATCGTTGCAGCCATATTCAACCCACGCATCTGCTTTAAAGAATGTTTTGAGATAACGGTGCCAAAAACTCTTTCGTACAAGGTCTTGAAAATGTTTTGTATCTTTGGCATTTATTACACGTCGGACACCTAACTGATAATGTTTTTCCTGCTAACTCATTTGGGGGCAAACACTGAGTTATGAGTCTTTGACAGAACTGTGACCATGTAATCTTCCTGTACTTACATGAAAAATCAAAACGTCCTTAAGAGAAATATGATTATCACCTGTTTGTATTTAACATGTAATTACAGGGAAATTAAATGTGGTTAAAAGGAGAGTGATGAGGTTTATGGGTGTGTTTGCGTCCAAAAGGCGCCAAAGCATTCATGATGCATTTAATTACTATAAACTGAAAAGTAATAAAATGTATATATCTCTGCAATATATATGTTTTCTCTCTTGACTCATGCAATTTATTTATTTTATTTAACTGTGTGCAAACTATTTATTTTCAAAATCTCTTCCCATCCCCACTCCCATATAATATCAAAATTTAATTGTCTCGCCATTTTAACTGTTCGTGTCCTTCACCTACGAAACCATCTTAGCATTCAGTAAATTGCTAAGAAAACGTCACAGGACTGTCCTCATTGCCGTATTATTTTTTCCTCACAGAAATGTCTTCAGAGTTTTAACATTGTACACTCTGCCCAGCTATTTCATATACTCAGCCTGACTATTGAACGGTCGATGTAATGACATACCTATAATTGTACGAAGTCATAATGATGGGTTGTAGCAACGCACTTTGAAAAAATTACGCACTTTGAAAATAAAATTCAAACTGCGTAAAATCTGGGACCACCTCAACGCACTTTGAAAACATTTTTCAAACTGCGTTAAAATTTGGACCACCTTAACGCACTTTGAAAACATTTTTCAAACTGTGTTGAAAAGCACCATTCTAACGCAGTGATATTTACCTCTTTTGGTAATAGTTACATTTCCATATGTCTGATGTGTTTATAAAGTTGATAGTGATCATATTAATGTTGATAATGATGACGATTATAGTTGATGATAGAAGTGTGCATTTGAATATAATAATGAGTACGATGTTGTTGTTTTTTCAATAATGATTATTATGATGCTGATTATGATAATGATAATAATGATTGTCACTATGAGGTACATCAAGAGAAGGGACAATACAGGGTCGACAGTAAACAGGTGAAAACAAACGATCCTCAGTTTGGTCGACTTCTACGATTAGCATCAGGATACTGGGGTTCTTGTGTCAGAGCGACATCCACGGGAACCCCACTATGAAATAATGATTATAACGATTATTTTGATTATAATGATGATAATGATTAATAAGATTATACTGATGATAGTACTGATGGTGATGATAATGATTAAATCGATAATGGGATATTAATTATATTAATGACAATGCTGATTATCAAAATTTCAAAGTGCGTAATTGTTTCAAAGTTCGTTGTAACACCCCAGTGCCCGAGCAGTTGTCGTGCAAGGCACCCCAAATTAGGAACTTTTGCCTTAACTTTTTTCTTTCCGTCAAGCTCTTTTTGAACTGTTCTTTCTTTGGATGAGCACCTTACACATCACGCTGTGTTTGGCTGAACAATTGTTCGGTCTTCATAAAGAACAGCCTCATTCCTGTGTTAATGCAATCCAGGTGTATGCAAAAATGGCATTGGCAAAGGGGAAACCTGATGTTCAACACGTTTGGAATAATATCTCGTCAGGCGTGCTCATTTATCAGCTGAACCGAACCATTTTGTTCTCAAATAATCTCCATTTAATGGAATAAATTGGGTCTATTGACAGCCAAGTAGATGGGCAACTCAGCTCGTGACTTGATAAGGAGATGAAATTACTTGACAATCTTCAAGTATCATTCCAAAGCAAGAAGAGCGGGATACTCAAAAATCTAATAATGTCTTCGGGCGAATATTCTGTCAATAATTAATGTTCTGGACTGTTATCAATGTTCTTCATTTTGTGCAGGATGATTAAAATCGAATTTCATACGGAGTTGTGTGTGAAGGGTCAAATGTATGATTACATCCTTTGTCTGATGAGATCAAGCGACGGACACCAGTTTTGTCTCAGATGCCAATATACTATAGCCAGAGGTCATTTGTCTCTTACCATTCGTGAGACTTTGATGACGAAACGTTTGTACATAGTATATATGACAATTCGTAATGCTTACCAAACAATCCTCCTTACGAACGTTTCCAAATCATCAAGCAGTGCAGTCATTTATGTTTCACAAACATATCAGAGATACCACTGTAATTTCCAATAAAGACCAACAGTTGTTACTGTACAGGAGATGAATACTGGTATGTCAAAAATAACTCGAAATCTCAACATAATTGAAATTGACTGTGTGTGGTTTCGACTTGTACACTTATTTAAGCGGGAATGAAAAACGTTTTTGAGTAATCAAATTTCACATAGTCTGAAGCTAACATAGTTAGTTAAAGTGTACGAGTACAGGCAACTAACACGTCTTCCATCTAGTAGTGCTTCATTTAAATACGGGGTTTCCAAACGTTTCAGTCCGAAGGCCACATTGTATATTTACACATCTTCACAGGATGAATCAGTTTTATTTGGACTTCTTTTGGTAAACAGTGTGATCAGTATGAAAACAAAAGGGATATGAAACAATAGCAAAGGAACAGTGCCGTGCTTACACTGCCAAGTGACATAAAATGAGCAAAAGTTCTATCAAAATAGTCAATTACCTCAGGTTGTTACAGAATGAATAAATCGGGTTGGACCGAATTTTGGAGACCCCTGTTTTAAATCATTTCTAACCCAACGCAGACTTCCTCTAGCATATGTAACGTTTTCAGGTAGATAAGAACTTTTATCGAGTCGCAGATCATTTATTTATAGTACCAAAGTGGTCCAAAAACGTATAATTTACTTCATTAGCAAAGAATATAAATTCAGAACCATCAAACGTAATATCGTCAGTACGTCCTTGGCGTTGACACCAATAAAGTAAAATTACATCTAAACCTTAACGACAGTGTAACACCCACTTTGGTAGTAACTTCGATTCGGAGACCGATAATTCATGTGTTTGTTGAAATAAACAGGGCTTCTGGCGTGACAGTATTGATTTTGTGGGTAAATAACTACTTACGACAGTAGCAATTGAATTATCTTCCTGTTTTCGAGTAGCATTTTTAACCTCAGAGGTTCATAAAATTATTTGTGGTTTTTTTTTTCGTCCGTGTATTTGTATTGTGTGTGACTTACAGATGCTCACCCTACAGTCAGATTATTGTCGGTGTTAAGGATTTCAAGCAACTTTTCTCTATTTTGAGAATATAAATACGATGTAATGCTCGACACTTTTCATCATGTAAATATAAGTATTAGCCTTTACTGTACAGCGAGTTAAACGGTGAACGTACGTGGCCCAATAAACCTGAGTTCATATTTGTACAGCTTGGTTACACTCAGTTTAATCCGTAAAAGCATACATGAAATCGGTCCCCACTCATTCCGATTGTCATTCCTCCGCCATGCTTAATGTTCTCGCATGTCGACTCACGAGAGGCATACGGTCACGGAAAGAGACAATTAGCTACGATTAAGTTACAAGGTGACCGTAAGTGGTCCAATAAACGTGCGATTCGAGTTCATATTTGAACAGGTCTTATGCCCAGCATTTACTCAGAGGCGCTTGGTCAAGGACTTTCATAAGAGTATATCTTCAGTTCTTTAGTATAACTGTTAAAGTCTTCCTGACTTTTGATACGAGTCTGAAGCGTATAACAACAAAGCCGGATAAGCACGTAGATGGAGCTCTGGCTTGAAGTGTCGTTGGTGGGCGAAGACACAGACAGGGGCTTAGTAATGAGGTGCCTTTAAACTGTAGTGTGTAGTGTTGTTGACAGGCGAGGATTTTAGATTTGACCAAGGAGGCTCAACAAATATCTTGAGACTCAAGACTTGAGTGACACAGTGACACTAGGACAAAACATCGTTGATGTAGGCAAGTCGACAAGGGGAAGTTTCTTGACATTATAAATGTCATTACTGCTATTCTTGGTTATGTTGGGAGCAAATGGAGATACTTGTCTTTTACATCAAATATTATGTATGGTTTATATGCAAGCAACAATAATAAGAATTTGACTTTTACCTACCAAAAGCTAGTTAACCAGGAGTTCTCTGAACGTTACATTAATAAACTAAATTACAATTCCCTTCTTCCTTCTGTAACCCTACTTATTGTACACTACTCAAAAGAAGTTAAGGGTCAAACCTGGCAGAAGCATGAACTCATATACTCGGTGTTTGCTGTTTGAGGGTTTGTTGGAACTAGCGATATGAACATATATTTAGAAAGGATGTTTTTATGCAATAGTGTTGCTTCCGCAAAAACTGATTACCTTAAAGGTCAGGTGAAAATGTAACGATGAAGTTCATTGAATTTTAGGAAAATGTGCTTCATGTGAAATGTTCCTCAAAATCTTAAATTCGTAATGTATCTGCACATGCGGCATTTGTACAATGTTCTCCATGATTGTCTATTAAAAGATGGCATGTGACATGTGTGCCAACATGTTATCATTTGTTTTTTTGGATACACAGCTTCTTGGTAATAAAATACTGTTTTCACTATGTTTGACCCCTAATTTCTTTTGAGTAGCTTAGTTGCGTTTTAGGACAGTATGAGGCTGCAAGAGCGACCAATGGAGGTTCAGTAGTCGTGAGCAACAGGCGTCGACCTCTTGCCCCGACGATGGCCAGGTTGCAAGTATGATTCTAGGCAACCTGGCTTTAACTGTCCATGCGCCTCACAAATCCAAAGTGGGGGTTTCTAAATCCCTGGACCATCTGCCGTACCAGACCACATCGAATCCACAGTAATGTTTCAGACAGCTTAAACCCTCTGATTGCTTCACTCAGTATAGTCGCTACCTGTAGAGGCGCAGTGGCCGCGAGGAACAGGCGTCTGACTCGTGATCGGTGTTGTGCCTTTGGACAAGGTTCTTAACCACACTTGTCCAAGTCGGCCCAGCTGAAAATGAGTATTGGCCGCTGCACCGCGGCGACAACCACTCGTAAGGGTGGAAAAAGAATTTCCTGTAAATAGATGGATAATAACGTGTTATTACTGTTGTTGTTGTTATTATTATTATTATTATTATTATTAATATTATTATTATTATTATTATTATTACCTTCGCACCCCCATATTGACGCCACTGAGAGTTGCCTTTTACATCAAGTACGATGTAGAGTTTCTTTGTAAGCAATACTGTATAAGAAGACTTTTACCTGCCACCTTTAGTACCTGTGGGCACTTATTTAAGAGCATTGTTAATGAACAACATAACCATTAGCTTACTCCACGTGTACTTATTTTAGTAGCGTTGTACGACAAGTATGAAGATACAAGGTCATTTATTTCAAACAAGAAAGACAAATGAGGGATCGGTAGCACTAGGCGTCGATCTGACGATGGTGAGATCGCAGGTTATATTCTATTATAAGCAACTTGGTACCCTTGCTGTACCTGCGCTGGTGCGTAACAAATTCAAAATGGCGGTCTCGACACGTTTTCAGCAGGCGAATATTTATCGATTTATTTTCCAAATTTCTAGCAAAGTCATTCTACGCGCAGAGGATCTAGATTTGTCCGTAGTAGAGCAAAATATTTACGACATCCTATATCTTTAGTGTACATGTACCAGATAAATTTGTTTTACACAAATGTGGCTTCACATGGCAGCCTTGACCGGGAGTTTATAGCGTTACGTTTTTGCAGCAAGGCCCCACTTCCTTTGGTTTAGTTTGCGTTCATACAGTTGAAGAACCCTCTGAAGTTACTTTCATTGTCCTTGTTAGCGTCAGTCAACTTTTTTTCTCCGTTGCAACTAATGAAAGCCTTATAATCATCTCACCCTTTGGAGATATCTTTTTTTAGCACAGACTGACGTCTCTAAGGTTTGTTTTTATATAATTGACAGCGTCGAGTGTTTTTAGTGTACGCTAATGACTTTGACGGTCAAATGCCCAATTCATCTGTACGTGGTGAAAGGTTTGTGTCACAATATCATGGTTAATTAGATTTCAAAGGTGGAGTAAACTTGAAATGGGAGATTGGTTGTGTCACATTGTGTAGGCTGTCGGTGTTTTTGTCATTAAAAAAAAGGTTTCAATGAAATACCTTTTTAGGGATTTACAGAGTCTGTGACTGGTACTCGGAAAGACATTAAGGGTATATTTTTGTATATTGTCATTATATGTCTACTGGAACCAAAGTATTTGTCGTAGCCTAGACAATAGCACCTGACATGAAGATATCTAAAGGAGCGACAACTTGATTTTTAGGAGGGGGCTGGAAGATTTTTTTCTTGCAAACAATTTATTTATGTCATTGCCTAGGCTTTGGGGTTCCTAGGTCGTCGGGACGCGTTCTGACGGATTTCTAGTGAAGAAAGAGGAGGGGCGGTTGTCAGCCCTTACCCCTTAAAGAGTGAGGGGGAACTAGAGTCCCCCCCCCCTCCTGCGCGTTCACTACTGTGACACAAATCAACCAATACTGCAGTGCTGAAGTCCAGATGTGAATTAAAAAAGTCGTAAGAGAGTCCGAGGGCATCCTTCCACGGAATTGTTTTTAATTCATAAAAGCTCTAAGACGCATTTTCCTGCATTGGTTGGGTCAAAATGAACTTTGTAACTTGTAAATAATGCCAGACAATTATAAGTCTTCACTGAACTAAAATGGAGATCGGGGACGCCGCTGAATCCGCCATGGGATATTATGCTTAATAGGAATGTTTGCGGGATACACACATATCATGTTATGTTTCATAATATTACTATTATACTGAAAAAAAATTTGAAATGTATTTATCTGTATAATCTCTTTAATATTTTCTCTTGATTCGTGCAAACTATTTATTTTCGAAATCTTCCCG
>JAUELE010248597.1:0-10975 GCA_031471655.1 Diodora aspera | reverse complement strand
ATTGACCGAATTTGAAAATTTTTTGGGCAGACATACTTAGAAAGAGGGTATCTTTCCTTATGATTCCCCGTCTTTTTTGACATTTTTTGTTTTTTTCCCCCCGTCACTAAGTGGTTAAGTTTTCAATACCGAGTCTCAGTTGATCCAGAGTATTAAAAAGGATATCAATGAGGACACTTATATCATGCAGAACTCCACGCACAGGTGTGTGCTCCAGGTGCTTCACATTATTACCCTGGTCATTATAACAATGTACAATCTGCAACATGTCTCAACCCTCAGGGAGTATACAATATAAGTTGCCTGTTAGATGCTGGAAGGTTACCATCAAATTACTATCTCTCTCCGACCAGGTATCCATTTTTGTAGCTAGAGGACTGAGACAACTTACTAGCAAAGCCACTTGCCTAAGGTGACACCACTGTTGATGTCTTAGTTTAACTTTTTCAAATTACCATCTCTCTCTAACCAGGTACCCAATTTCAGCTTGGGAACTGAGACAACTTACTAGCAAAGTCACTTGCCTAAGGTGACACCACTGTCAGCCTCTTAGTTTAACTTTTTCATGCTTGAAGATGCACTAAAGCAAAGTATGGTTTGAAATTTTACTACAATGACAATTTTACCTGCTTGGGTAAGTCACTACAAGCCTGTACAAGCTTCAGCTGCTCACTACTTCTTAGTCCAAGTTAAGATTTGATCATAAATTTACCAGCTACACAACCTGAGGAAAATTTGTAAACTTTAGAGAAATCATTCAAACATCTTACATCAGTTTCCTTGAGTCGCCTTTCCAACCATCCCTTGGCATCTTCTAGTGACTTTGTCTTTGTCTGTAGATCTTCATACTGTTGCTTGTATTTGCCCAAACCATCACAGGTTAGCTGGAAAACATTCAATCAGCATGCAACAGATGAGCCTGGGACTACTTAAATAAACTAAACTCTGTTCTTGACTAGAAAACCCACAATCTTGATCCCATGTTCATGGGATGTGAATTCTTTGATTTTAAACTATTTTGAGAACTTGCCATTGAAGTACATATTCAGATTGAGCGGACACGGCTTTGAGCATTAACATGCATGCAGGTCTGATTGTTGAGCATGATCTATGTCATTTTTAAAATCAGCAGTTGAGATTGATGTTGCTTTAAACTACTGTACTTCAGTGTTGTAAATTGTAAACAGAGTGCAAGACAAGTAATAAAAACACATGATTTTGAAAACAATTAATACACTCTCTTCATATAAACTTGATATTTTTCAAGCACAATTTCAAGGTGTAAACAACAGCAAGACAGCTGAAAAGAGACCATTTCAAGCATTAACAGTAAGTCAACTTCAGCAGAAACAAGACCACACACCCTTAACAAATATCAAAATGTAGCCAAGACATATACTGTACCCCGAGTTCATCTATGTGCTTCCGAAGAGTCTCCACCTCTGTAACATGTTTTTCGTCCATCTGTCTCACATAGGCATGATGGGCATCACAATCTTTTTGGTATTTTATAGCAAGCTCGTCCAGAAGACTTTTCCTTTTCTCAGCAACCTGCACAGTAGTTACGAGTAAGTTATCATTCTTTACAAGCAGACAACATTAGCTTTGCTAGAATGACTTCATGAGATGAAGAGAGGCACTGCAGGATATTTTTTGTTTTGAAATTTTGATAAGCAGTTTTTACACCTCCAGACATCAATGAAAAAGTGCTTGGCTCAATTTGATCATCCTTTATGGGCATTTGATTAGCGATCAGACAAAAATTGACTAGCAAGCTGCAATATGAGCCCGAACAGAAAATTCCTTGCAATGAAAAGCTTTACACTTAAATTCAAACAAAATCTTACTTCACCACCACCTCTGTTGTTAAATTCAAACAAGTCCAAACTGCAAAGAATACCCTGAATTGACTTTTAACTCGACCAAAACTCCCTAAGTCCAGTTCAACAACCCAGTACATTGGTCACAGGTATCAAAATAAAGTTAAAAGCCATTCTCTTTACCCACAACCCAAAACACATCCTCCCACGACCCTCAGGAACATCCTTGCAACTCTCATTTGGGTTTGGGCTACCACTGGTTTAAAGAAAGTAGACCCAGTCATGAGTCAATAATTATTACAATAAACATGTGACAATGAGTAGCTTGAACTTAAAGCCCCCAGCCTAATTCAGATCATACCGCACTGCCATCTCTCACCTTGCTGACTTCTTGCAATGCCTGAATCTCTGTGTCTCTCTCTTTTTGAGCAGCCTGGAGCTGATCCAATGTTTCCTGGCTTGCTTTCTGACTTTCCTGTAGGAAGTATGCAACAGTATGTTCAATTGCACAAATATTATTATTTACATAACAAGGAGGTTTGGTGTTTTCTTGATGTCTGAGACAGTAATAAACACACATCTGCCCACTTGTCAGATTATGAAGACAAACGTAACAAGGACAGTCATATCACAACATGATGTTCAAAGTTCACACTGAGAGAAATGACAGTTCATAATAGGAGTGAGTGAAATTAATTTTTTCATTGCAGGGAGCAATATTTCAGCCATAGCGCAATGTGATGTGCAAGAGACACATCAGGAAGAGGGACAACACAGGATCGATAGTAAGAAAGAGAAAGCAAAATATCGTCATTTTAGATGGCTCTTATGTCAAGCATGAGGATACTGGGGTCCTATTCTTTCTGGTGTTAAAGTGACACCCCCAGAACCCCACTGGGTGGACAGTTTATAATAGAGATTGATAGAAAGAAAAGTGAAAGCAAAAGATCCCAATTTTAGTGGTCTTGTACGACAAGCATTGGGTCTAAGTGAAGTGACACCCCATCACTGCCCAGAAGCCAAATGGGGTAGCAAAAAGAAAGAACTATTTGTTCTTCACACATACTGAATAGAAAAGAAAACGCCTTAGCATTTCAACTGACCCTGAGCTGTACTTCCAGATCATCCTTGTTGTGGGCCAGCTTGTCAACTGTATGCTGGAGTTCTTTAACTCGTTGTTCATATTTGGCACTCTGTTCATGCAGCTGTTGATTCCCTACGATTCCAGCTGCGTCAACCTGTTTGTAGATAAGGATACACAGAGACTTCAATTCACAAACACATATCTTCAGAACCGATTCTAAAGTAATTAAAAGTTCAGTGATCAGCTGAACAGCTCCATTTATTGCACACCTGTTTGGATTCTTGCACGCTATGAAGTTTTCTAAATCCAGGTTGAATCAAATGAACAGTATACAGACTCAAATACTATCTGCGCACCTTTACTGATATATTCGGAGGATATTGCAGGGTCATTTGTAACAGCAGCAATATTCATTAGTGGTTCGAATTCCAGTATTAAGTTCTACACTGACAATACTTTGATCAGTCTTTAGCTATATTCATAGCTCCTTTCCACATGGTAGATGTACAGAGTGTCCAGCATGTTACATAATGAAAATACAGTCTAGATTACTATAGAACTACAACTAAGGGATACGCTTGTCAGTGGGGCTTCTTTTAGTTATTTTGTATACATGTATTTAGTTAAAACTGTCATATTTGTATTAAAAAATTCCTTAGCACTGGGGCCGAGTCTACTATATTCAGTCAACTACAAAGTTTAAGTTCATATAGAAATCTACTTTGACTCCAGAAACAGACCTGTGACTGCAGTGTTGAGACCTTTCTCTGTAGATCGTGTATCTGTTGTTCTGATGCTGTGAGCTTGGTCCCCTCGGACTGAAACCAAAAAATTCATATTATGCACATAACCTGCTAAAATATCTGTTCAAACATTTTGTCAACTAGTTCAACTTGTCAACTCTGCTGCAATCAGGAAGGTGAACAAACTCTGTAACAACAAATAAGCACACATTTTGATGAAATGCAAAAGCCTTTCTTGGCAAGAACATATCATTGTTATTCTTGCGCTAACCAACAGCTGCTTTACCATATTCACTCTCTGCAGATCTGCACATTCATAAGCATTTTGTGGCACTCTATGAGTACAATGAAGAGTCCATGACAACAATTGACAAACAGTGTCATCACTGGCCTTGGTGTCTCCCTGGGCAGCAACTCGTGGGGTCCACACCATTCCTCCAATACCAATGACCTCTTCTCATACCATGCAGAATCTTCAGTAATGTTTTATGTAGACAGGCATTTTGAAGTATCTCCCCTCTGATGGTGCTACCTGATGTGGTCGAAACCCCCACCCCTACTCTTTTAGTGATGACACTGGTGAACGATGCAATACAAACTTGTCCCTACCAGTATTTTGAATAGTGAGTGAGTGAATTGGATTTTTACATTGCAGGGGGCAATATTTCAGCCATAGCGCAAACTGATGTGCAAGAGGAACATCAGGAAAAGGGACAACACAGGATCGATAGTAAGAAAGAGAAAGCAAAAGATCCTCATTTTATTGGCTCTTACGTCAAGCATGAGGATACTATACTTTCTGGTGTTAGAGCGACACCCCAGGCAACCTCACAGGGTATAACGCAACGTGATGTGCAATGTGCACGTCAAGCGAAAATATATTGGCGATATATTGGGAGCATTAAAAAACGAAAAATGACCAAAATGACCAAATTGTCTCGTATGAATACAAGAAGTTAATATTTATGAACATCTTTATTTCTGTACCGATCCTTTTCAAATGTGGAACATGTGATCATTGTAGCATGTAATATTGATAGGTAACGAGTTGAATTTTGTTGAAATGATGTTTGACGTTGCAAGGGCAATGTTTCAACCATAACGGAACGGGATGATCAAGTCCATAACAGGGATCAATAGAAATGAAAGTGAAAGCAAAATATCCCCATTTTAGTCGCCTTGTACGACACGCATTATATTACTGAGGCCCTATTCTATATCTAAGTGACACCATGTCACTCACCGAATGCCCCACGGGGTACTCGAAGAATAGCAAAATACGTGCTTTTAAAACGATGTGACTTTGATTATGTCCCTTTAACTAGACTTTCCACTGGAAACTGAACTCAGGCGGTACATACACAACAAGTACTTAACCTCTTCACAAGTAACGGAAGTTGCTAAAATTAATGTCATGAAGATGCTTTACCCCTATTTACAAGAGTCCATTCGGATATTCTTTTCATTTTGTAAGGGAATATCAAATCAAATTTCAAAGTATTTCTGACAATGTCCAGTTTGTTAAAATGTTTTGTGTGATGATACCTAATGTCACTGGGTATGTCAAGTCTGTTTTGTGAATGATATTACATCATAGTGTGTATTGGGACACTGCTGTGAAGCCCTCTTTGAAATTCCAACATAGCCTATCAAATGGTCCCTCACGAATCCCATTTGCAGTGGTTACTGGTCTGTTGACTAACTGTCTGAACATTACACTCATTTTAAAACTTAAAAAAAATATGTTTTTCTTTCTATAAAGATGCAAGTTTTACAAGTTCAGAAATATGAATATAACAAAAAAATTAGTACTATGATGTCATTTCCAGTTGATCAAAGTTGAATTTATTTTAAACATGGTACCCCTGTGACGTCCACGTCTTGGTTTATAGGATTCAAATGCAGCCCAACGCCATTTAACGTATATTTATAAGATGCAAAGTACCAAAGTATTTGATTAATATTTTTGATATCTACAGGTCTGATATTGATTTCAAAATGCACCACCCTGCCACGCCCACTTTTGGGTGTGTGGGGCTGAAATACAATCCCAAACTGCTTTAAGTTACTTATGGTGCTGTACACAAAGTGTTGTTGAATTTGTTCCACGAGAGGTGTGAAGTTGCTCCAATAGGGTGCGATAGGTGCCTTCATGTCAAAGGTCATTTTTCAAAATTATTCACACCTTTCTGATATGTCAACAGGCATACCGTATACTGTCCACAAACCAAGTTTCAGCCTCCGAACCATCCTAAACCTTCAAATTAACTTAATTTTTCAATATGGTTCCCTGCCACGCCCACTTATGAAGGTATGAGGCTCAAATGCATTACAAAACTAGTTTATGTTCCAAAGATGCTGCATGCAAAGTTTTATTGAATTTGATCAATATTTGTGGCTGCGAGAGGTGTGACGTCGTTCCATTTGGGTTCCACGAGTACAACCATGTCAAAGGTAAAAGCAAAGCAATTTTTCCTATTTTTTCATAATCCATCAACACTTGTCTGATAAGTTAACAGACATAAAGTGTACTGTCCACTAGCCAAGCTTCAGCCTCCGAACTCCATTAGAAACCTTCAAATCAACAGAACTTAATTGTTTAAAATGGCTCCCTGCCACACCCACTTTTGGGAGGTATAGGGCTCAAAAGCAATACCAAACAAGTTCATGTAACACAGATGCTGCATACAAACTTTTATTTAATGTGATCAACATTGGTGACTGCTAGAGGCGTGACGTCGTTCCAATTGGGTTCTACGGGTGCAGTCATGTCAAAGGTCAAGTCAAGGTAATTTTTCATATTTTGGCAAAACCCGGCTGATATGTTCACAGACATACACTATACTTCCTACAAACCAACTTTCAGATTCCTAACTTTCTTAGAAACCTTTAAAACGACCAAACTTGATTATTCAATTTGGCACCCTGCCACGCCCAGTTTAGGGGTATAGAGCTCAAATGCAAATCCAAACTAGTTTATGTTACAAAGAAGCTACATACAAAGTTTAATTGAATTTGATCAATATTTGTGACTGCTAGAGGTGTGACGTCGTTTCAATTTGGTTCTACAAGTGCAGTCATGTCAAAACAAGGTCATTTTTCTAAATTTGGCAAAACACGTCTGACATGCTAACAGGCATACACTATACTCTCTACAAACAACTTTTCAGCTTCCTAACTATCTTAGAAACCTTCAAACTGACCAAACTTAATTTTTCAATTTGGCACTCTGCCACGCCCACTTTTGGAGGTATGGGGCTCAAATGCAATACCAACTAGCTTATGTTACAAATATGCTGTATACTATGTTTAATTAAGTTTCATCAATATTTGTGGCTGCTTAAGGTATAAAGTCGAATTGTATACGTAAAGAGGGACGGAAAGACAGATAGACGGACGGACGGACGCCGGACTTTTCACTTATACCGAGGACTCAACTGGTGTTCACCAGTTGAGTTAAAAAGCTAATTTATGTGTAACATGATTATAAATAATTCTATGTATCCATTGCAATTAAGCCACTTACTGTTTTGATATCGTGTGTTCTTCTCCGAGCGTATACTCAACTGTGAGGTGTGAGTTTCTGCGTACGAATGTCAAAGTAATTCCTCGAGAAAGTCGATCTTTTATAGGTCCACGTTGCTGCTGCCTGTGTCTAAAGATAGCACACGGGTGTTTCTAGTCTTTGCTGTTGCAGTAACACGTGATTCAGATTGCCTTGGATTTTCCTGACACAATTGACACAAACGAGAATGTTGATGTATTGATCGATATTATTATTGTAACCTTTTAATAAAATAAAACACAATAAAACAGTGGCCTCTCACGCCCACATAGAGCGCGGTGTCAGTCGCTTATCAGCGAATGCTTTTCCTCGGGAATCGCTGAGGTTGGACATTCCAGATCTAATTTTAGCACATCAGCTGACGTCTGTGCATGACCTTGACCTTTGATTAGGCCACATAAAAAACAAGTGTTGGTGATCGTCCCCGCCCTATTCTGATAAACATACATGCACACATGCCATACATAGACACATACAGACAGATAGATAGATAGATAATCTTTATTTCCTCCAATTATTTGAAGATACAGTATGATCATGGAATATAAATGAACATGAGAACATAAGTTCAAACAGTTAAAATGACTGACACATACAGATGCAGGATCCTATGATACACTAATGATACACTTCAGCTCACTACACAACCTAAATCGCTAGCAGAGGCTTCCATTTTGTGATGTAATCAATACACAATAGTATTGACTGTTCCCAGTCGTTCCACTCAATTGCTGATATACACTGGGGTAAACCTCCAAGCATAAATGGCATGACAATGTTCTCATCCTCTGAACAGAGGTGGATGTATATAGACATGCCAAGTACATTACATAAATTTTCAAAAAGCTCATTTGTATGTATGTATGTATGTATGTATGTATGTATGTATGTATGTATGTATGTATGTATGTATGTACCGTATGTATGTATGTATGTATGTATTTATTTATTTATAAAGCGCAGACATATCGATGGTCTGTCTATCTGTATGTATGTATGTATTTATAAAGTGCAGACATATCGATGCCCTGGAGCATGCCCAAGGCGCTACAATAAAGTAAAAAACTTGAAACAGTCAGGAAAAATGACCTACAAAAAGGGGTGTTTTCAGTCTTGACTTCAAAATGTTCAAATTTGGTGAGTCTCGGACCTGTGTTAGTAGAGAGTTCCGTAGCACAGAAGCCACATGTGAAAAAAGGGTTGGAGCCAAAGTTTTCAAGATTGAAACGAGGAACAGCAAGAAAATGTTTGTTTTGTGATCTGAGAGTGCGTCAAGGTGTATACTTAGTTAAAAGTTCAGAAATATATTGACGGGCAGATGCATTGAGCCTTTTGAAAGCGAAACAGAATACTTTGAAGTCGATCCTTGCTCTAACTGGCTTGTCCATATTATGATAATTAACATATTATTTAAACGAAGTTAATGAGAAACCCTGATATAAGCTGATATTGCTGTTTTTAGCTTTTCAGGAACTAACCATATGAACATATTTTTAAAAAGGATGTTATCATGTAATATTGTTACTATTGAAAGTTTACCAGTTACCTTAAAGGTCAGGTGAAGTTTTATCCTGAAGGTTATTGAATTTTAGCAAAATACTGCTTTACATGAAATGTTCCTCAAACCTGAACATCGTGATGTGTTGGCAGATCTAGTATTTTCAAGCGCTGTTAATGATTGTCACTTTAAACTATGTCACATTGGCATGTGACTTGTGTGCTTCAATGCTATCATGTCAATAATTCGGATGTTCTGTTTCTTGTCAAAAAAAACACTGTTATAACTATGTTTGATCCTAAAGTTCGTTTGAGTAGTATAGATATATATCACAAGTTTTTTTTATTAACAAACAATTATTACATACGATTCACAAAGCGGTCAGGTGGAAGTTAATTTATATGATTCAAGCGCAGTATTTCACCAAGTGTTAGAAAATAGTTGATGAGCGAAATTTGGTCAAATCATTTTGTTTCTTGGTAATTTTAGTGTGGAAAATCAGATACAACAGATTAGAAAATTAAGCTTATTTTCTGTCATACGGACCCGTCAGGGATTGGAACGTCTGTGGTTCACTTAAAGGAAGTACATACTGCAAAGGGAGATAACTCTGAATTTACAAAGAAGGTTTCACTAAACCTAGTGATTTTGGATTCGGGCGAGTGTAATCTCTATCCACAATTCATGGCAGCCCGACCGGCACAGGAAGTGTTCTCACCGTCTTGTATCGTCATGTACTGATACTCGTTAACGTTATGATCCGTGAAGTCATCCGTGGAACTGCATATCGTGTCGTCCTGTATAGAGACAATGTCGTCCTGGCGACGCTCCTGTTGGCTCACATAATGTTCGATGTCCAACACTTTAAACAAAAGACACATAGCATTCCATGACGTGCTTTTTTAAAGTTGATGAATGTTTTCCGTGATGAATGAAAACATTCAAGTATCTAAATATGCGTATCTAAATAAACATTTGTCTAACGTGTACTTATTAATGAACTGAATTTTATACATTGTTGGTTCATTGTCTGTAAATATGTAAATAAAGCTCATGAGTTGAATTCCATAGGTCTGGTACATAGAATGTCGTATGTCGTACATAATGGTTGGACAGAGAATGTATACTGACGTTCAAAAGAAACGATACCAAGCTTTTGAGGGACTGCTGAATAAATTCACATTTACGTTGAACATAAAAAATATCGCTTCAAGGTTAGGACGTTTCATCAATGACACGAGTTCAGTCAAATTACACTCATTGAAATCCAATCATTCTTTTGATCAAAGCACAAAGACGTAATGGAAATTAATTGAAATTCTTTGGTATCGTTTCGCCCAGTGGGGCTTCCGGTGAGTGACATGGTGTCACTTAGATAGAATAGGGCCTCAGTAACCCAATGCCTGTCGTACAAGGCGACTATAATGGGGATCTTTTGCTTTCACTTTCCTTTCTATTGATCCCTGTTATGAACTGTCTTTTCGATCGGTGTGCACCTTGCACATCGCGTTGCGTTACGGCTGAAATATTGCCCTTGCAACGCAAAACATAATTTCAACTCAACTCAAATGGTATCGTTTCCTTTGCACGTCAGTATATATACATTGCATACTGGCAATACGTAACCTTTTGTTAATCTGTAGAATCAGTCTGACATACTCACAAATAATTGGAATGCAGTCCGTGATGACATCTTCTCTGTTCAGCTCTGTCAGGTATTGGAACAGGTTACCAACTGTAGGATTCAGATCCGGTCTTCGCGTCCACTCGCTCAACATTTCGGAAGTGGGATTCTTAAGCTGGGCAAAGTTCTGTAGTTCCAAATAACTAAACTGGATCTTCTCACCAAGTCCATTAAAGTCTGGAACCATTCCGTCTTCGTTAGGGAGTCTTTCAATATTGAGATACAAAGCAAGTTTCTTTCTGACTGACACCCGTAGGGCCTCAAGTGGTATGTTCCTGTTCAGAGAAGTGCAAAAATAGTTCACTGTCACAACATCGAACACTAATGGTAGTGTTGTTAGGGATGGTAACGCGTGTCTACGGAGTAAATTCTGTAGTTCTAAAGCTCATTAATTTTTACTCGCTAACCATTTGCTAATAAATGAATGTGTTTGGGGTTGTTTTAAAAAAAAAAAAGATTCAAGAGCATCACGATGCATCCTCAAAATCCAGGCTATAAATAAAAACTGTCTCCATCCGTCAAATACCCTGAACCCACTCCTATTCAAGACGGTCGTTTCGAGGCGAGCGGTTTGACCAATC
>JAUELE010248575.1:0-10976 GCA_031471655.1 Diodora aspera | reverse complement strand
CCATGCTTTATACAAGTAGAATAACCGCTGACACCGTGCTACTAAGAAGCAGAAATGTTAGAAGTAGAATAACCGCTGACACCGTGCTACTAAGAAGTAAAAATGTTAGAAGTAGAATAACCGCTTACACCATGCTTCGTAGAGGTAAACATGTTAGAAGTCGATAAACTGGTCACGCCATGATTTATACAAGTAGAATAACCGCTGACACCGTGCTACTAAGAAGCAGAAATGTTAGAAGTAGAATAACCTCTGACACCATGCTTAGTAGAATAACTGCTCAAACAATATGCTTTATAGAGGTAGAAATGTTAGAAGTAGAATAACCGCTAATACCAAGCTTCATAGAGGTATAAATGTTAGATGTATAACAACTGCTCACACCATGATTAAATAGAGGTAGAACGGTTAGAAGTAGAATAACTGATGACTCTATGCTTCATAGAATTTGAAATGTTAGAAGTAGAAAAACCGCTAAGACAATACATCATAGAAGTAGAAACGTTAAGTAGAATAACCGCTGACCCCGTACTTCATTGAAGTAGAAATGTTAGAAGTAGAATAACTATTGACACCATGCGTCAGAGAAGGAGAAAGGTTAGAAGTAGAATAATTGCAGACACCATGCATTATAGAAGGAGAAAGGTTAGAAGTAGAATAACTACTTATACAATGCTTCATAGAAATATAAATGTTAGAAGCAGAATAACTATTGACACCATGCATCATAGAGGTACAAATCTTAGAAGTAGAATAACTATTGCATCATGGTTTCATTTTTACTTTCAGGAGTTTTCTAAGAACTACAAGCCCGTGTTCACACTGTTGTGCGGTTCTCCCAACTTCCAGTTTGGAGGACACACATTTTATATGTTCAAACAAGTATCAAGTGTCTACAAATGTGGAGGTAAATTACTGTAGACATAATAATTATAGCAAACCACTTCATTCTAATTTACATTTTCAACCACCTCAGGCAAAATGTGATATCCTGTGCGATTTCTGTGTATTGCAAGTCTGTTGATAGCTTTCTTACCTACGTGATTGTATGAGGGGGACAGCACAACATAGTTCTTGAAAGATAACATGTTCTAACATGTTTTCGGTAGGCACTGAAACATGCGTCCCCGGAAAACGTTTGAAAATTCAACATGCAAAATGGTAGACAGTTTCAGCCCATTTCACAAGTTGTCATAATAGCTTGGAATGCATTTGGTGTTAACATATCCAACACATTTACAAGAACGAGCTGAAGGGTGACAACTGCCTATTTGTTGTGCTGTTCTAACATGCTGATGTTAATCAATTTCATGTTTCTTAATACAGAGACAGGTGCATGTTCTGGAACAAGTCTCACCTGTAAAAACCAAGGGTTCGTAAGCCAAACTAGAGGGGAATGCAAATGCCAGTGCCCGGATGGACTTGATCCTGATTCGAATTGCGAGGACGTAGTCAAAAGTGAGTAGGAAAGCGCTCTGGTTTCTTAGGATCAGTTTGGAGTGAACTGAATGGTGGTTAACTTTGATACCAAACCAGGTTCCAGAGTTTAGCTCTTGTCAGTGTTGCTTACCCTGTGCCAGAACAGGCTCTTCGGTTCTCAGTTATTTGGACAAAGGATCTTCGCTGGAAATACCTCTATAATAAGAGAAGTCTGAATTGATCATTTTGTCCTTCCCATTCTTGATTTAGCTTACAATGCTTTTCAAATCACAGAATTTGTTTTGTGTGACGACTTTTAGGGCGGAAAAACAAGTCATCCCGCGACACACAGACACATCTTTACAACCCCCATTTGGGTGGCGACCATGGGTTTTGCAACAACTAGTGACCCACTGGGAAGCGACATAAAACTTCCCGCGACACATGAACGTCCTAACGACCCTCATTTGGGCGGCGTCCATGGGTTTCTGAACATCCAGCGACCTTCACCCAGGGGTGACGCCGGCTGGGGGCGGGAACCTTAGAACCTCTATCGGGGGAGGGGGGGGGTTCAATTCGTCGGGGAAAATTTTGTAGCAGAAGCGTGCATTTAGCCCCCTTGTAGGGGAATTCCTGGCACCGCCCCTGCCAGCTAATATTAATTACCCTGCGAGGCTCAGGAACATCCTTGCGAGACTGACTTGGGTCCCGACAGTCGGTTTGGGAACAACTGAGGATACTCAGAGATGATATATTATAAAACACCCCGCGATGCTCAGGAATTTCACTGCGACACTCATTTAGGTGTGGACCATGGGTTTGGGAGCCACTGCTCCAGACATACATGTAGGTCGTTTTCTTTTCCGTACTTTATGAGGCCAGGGGTGGGGCCAACTTGGGGGGCAGCCTTCCGGTTATAGCACTATGACTTCCGTTATGTATGTTGTTCTCATAGCTCGTGTGACCTACTTCGCCTGAATTCTTTGTCTCAATTAAAAACTGTCTGAAGCCAGTATAGTCTGAAGCATTTGAAAAGGTAAATGATATTTGTTGCTACCATTCCCCACACATTTGCGTTGTTCCCCAATCTTCCCTTTGAATTCCAGCTGTCTCCAGAACAGACTTCCCTAAAGGGTCCTATGGTTTCTTGAAGCCTAAGGCCGGCTGTCCCACAGGCTTCTCGGAGGGTGAGGTCACTATTGAGAGCTCTGGTGGGAACACGGTGAGCAGCCCGTTTCATCTGGAGGGAACCTTCTCGGCTACGTCTCACAACTACCATTTCTGTATGAAGGACTCCGCGGACTCCGGCACGGGAGAGTTCGAAAAGGGAGACTACTGTATCATGAAGAAGGGAGAGTGCCCCACAGGTGAGACTGAATCTAAAACACTTAACTAGATTCTCTATTCCAAGTGACGGCTTATTGCTGTAGTCTGGATATATATTAAGGGCGCTTCAATCAGTAGAATTTGCAAAAACATTTCTGTAACCTAAGATACATTTAGCGGGCCAAATTGTCAGTTGATTACGTGATACATCGTTATATATCTCGTCGGATGTTGTTTCTTTACAACTTGCTTTCTGTGTATTCTACGGTCGACAAAACTTTAAAGTAAATACTGAAAATGTTTCAGGGTTCAAAGATGGCAGTGTCACTCTGGCCGGCAAAACAGGGGGAGCTAACTCTGGATCCGGATCTCTTCCCGATGGTGAATTTGGAGACAACGTGCGTCTTGACTTCTGCTGTCGCCGGGATGGCGCCGCGTTTGATCGCATCTGGCTTCAGAACACCAGCCCCATGGTCACTTTTGTGGCTGGTGAAGATTGTCAGAACGTTGATGGTAGGTTTTGTATGTGGTGTTTGTACAGGGGGGGCGCCAGGAATTCCCCCAACGAGGCGGGGGAGAGGGGTAGGGCTCCCGGACGAGAACTGTAGCTCCCTGCAATCCGCCCCCCCCCTGCTGGCGCCACCCCTGTATTTATACTGCTCACTTTTAGGATTGAGCCCAATAGATATGTCCCTACTTTCCCATCCTCAACTTCAGGAGTTGTTCCATTCATTTATCCATTTTGGGTGCATTTTGAATTTCTTCTTTTACTTGCACAAGGGAGGGGTGAAATGTTTAGCTATATTGTGAAATATAATTTCAGCATTATTTCGAATGGGGTCTGCCTCTGAATGCAATAACGCATATTTTGCCACACTATATAATTAAAAAAATAATGTTGTTCTTTCACTTAAATCAAGTCACTTTCACACTTATTTTGTCAGTTTTTGTGCATCCTGCATTGCTCGCTTTCTCTCTGCGCCCCTCTTTATCACACATAATCCAAGACGTTAACGGTAGTGTTGACAAGCGGAGGAACTGACATCATCGATAATGATGTAAATGTAAATCAATTAGATCATGAGTCAGCGACTAAGATTCAAGATTCAACCTTATGGTTTGTATTTCTTCCAGGAATGTATGTTGTAGAAGAAAAGTTTAAATTTGACAACGAGGACGCTGGATCCCCTTCTATTACTGGAAGTACACCAGCAATTGCCAAGGATGATAAGAAGAAGACTTACCAGTTCTCTACATGTTACTACACACCACAGAACAGAGGTGAGTATGTATATATATACTACTCAAAACGTGTAGGGTCAGACAAATGATGGCACTATTTTAGTGAACAGTATAGTCAAACAGAGCATCTGAACTCGACATTAAAACATGTTGGCACAAATGTCACATTCCAGTGTGGTACATGTTTAAACCGACAGCTGTGTACCAATACATCATGAACTACAGATTTAGAGGAACAATTCACGTGAAGCAAATTTTCCTACAATTTAATAGCTTACAGCGTTACATGTTCACCTTATCTTCAATAATAAACATTGCATGAAAGCGCTCTCTCAAAATGTGTTCGTAAACCTTCAAACAGCAAAATCGATTATATCAGTTTAAGCGTATATCAGGTATGAATTTCTTTCGAGTTGATCTTTGAACTTGACCCGGACTGGGTGTTGTCTTTGAACCACAGGAGCCACATACAGTGTCAGGAGGTTCTACGTTATTTAATGTACACACTTTTAGTACGGATAAAACCACATTAAAACTTCCAAAAGTCATGCTGCCAAACATCAACTCTACGACTGGGGAGAAATGTAATCCAGGTGGATTCGAAAAGCGGCACCCTGGGTCGGGGGGGGGGGGGCTATGATGCTATTTGATATTACCATACATCACCTACTTGGAACCGAGTCACGCCAGTTTATCTTGACATGCTTATTATATCATTCAAGATTGTGGAGGAGTTATTGAGTTATCAGAGTCTGTGACATCTAAAGAGTTCATGTCCCCTGGCTTTCCAAGTGCCTACGCTCCTGGATTGGAATGCAACTGGCTCATAAAGGTAAGACTATCTCATAAGGTAAGACTATCTCATAAAGGTAAGGTTACGTAGGTCAGCGAAGTTAAAAACGTCAAGCCCTAAGACCACTCGGAAGGTTATACATCCAGATATTGGTGCCCTACGGCATGCTAAGCTCTAAAGCAAAAACAAAACACAAAACTGGTTACACTCATCCAATTCGAACCCAGGTTTGCCGAGAATCGATCCTGCGAAATAGTTCCCACGAATTGCCTCCCTTTAACTGGCATGAAATTCGTTCGACTGAGTAAAATCACTGGTTCCTTCATCGTGCAAGCAGGATGTTGTTCATTCAAGCGTTATTCAAGCATTTTAGAGTTACTCAGTCGATTACTTGTACATTATATATCCACTCAAGCCACGGTTTTACTGACGACACAAGTTTTGTCTGATACCATCATACAAGCAGCCAGTACACTATACCGTCTCTCAAGAACAAGATGTATTTTAGAACTCACTCACGCAGCCAGTACACTATACAGTCTCTCAAGAACAAGGTGTATTATAGAACTCACTCAAGCAGTCAGTACACTGTACAGTCTCTCAAGAACAAGGTGTATTATAGAACTCACTCAAATAGTCAGTACACTGTACAGTCTCTCAAGAACAAGGTGTATTATAAAACTCACTCAAGCAGTCAGTACACTGTACAGTCTCTCAAGAACAAGGTGTATTATAGAACCTACTCAAGCAGTGAGGTGTACTCAAGGACAAGCTGTATAATATTCGTACCCTTGAGCTGGCTATGCAGCGTGGAGATGTCTATACTACTACTAATAATAATAGTAATAACATAACTCACTGGGTCAGCATGTTATACAGTTACTCAGTTAGTGAATTGTACATCACTCATCAACTCAAACAAAACTGATTCATTCAAAGTCACTGCCGCCATGCGCTCTCTGTTATAAAGTCACTGATGCCATGAGTTCATGTTATAAAGTAACTGACGCCATGAACTTTCTGTTATAAAGTCACTGACGCCATGAGCTTTCAGTTACAAAGGAACTGACGCTATGAGTTCATGTTATAAAGTAACTGACGCCATGAACTCTCTGTTATAAAGTAACTGACGCCATGAACTCTCTGTTATAAAATAACTGACGCCATGAACTCTCTGCTATAAAGTCATAGACGCCATGAGCTTTCTGTTACAAAGTAACTGACGCCATGAGCTCTATGTTATAAAGTCACTGACGCCATAAGCTCTCTGTTTTAAAGTAACTGACGCCATGAGCTCTCTGTTATAAAGTCATTGACGCCATAAGCTGTCTGTTATAAAATCACTGACGCCATGAGCTCTCTGTTATAAAGCCACTGACGGCATGAGCTCTCTGTTATAAAGTCACTGCAAAACGCCATTTGTACATTACAGGGTCCAGCTGAGTCGCACATGGTGTTTGATTTTGAAGATTTTGACATCCCAATAAGCAACTCTGTGTGCCTGGATCAGCTGGAAATTAGGAAGGATTACATCGGCCAACCCGGTCTCTTGTGAGTAGTACAATGAAGTAACAGGATTCCAATAGCATCATGTTTGTCGTAGACGTCTACTGACATGAGGTGTTGTAGCAGTCGCTTACATTTGCACCGCTCTTTTTCTAGCTTCTTCCTGTCTCAGTTTGGGAAAGTGTACATTCACGTTATGAGCCAGGAACATCCAATGCAGTTTAACAGATCAATACAACTCAACTAGACCAGTTTGCAGATTTTAGCAAAGTAAAATACACGGTCGGCGACTCTTGTTGAAGTCTTATACCAATGGTGGATTTAACCTGCCCCCTCCCACCCCCACCCCCACCCTCCGCAAGGAATCTAGCAAGTTTAAGGACAAAGCTTGAAATTGCTCAGTTGTAATATAGTTCCGTCACATTTTCCCAAATCGTTTAATGTCATTGCAGAATTGAGTCAGAACGCACCAACAACTACATATTCTGCCCTGTTTAAAGTGTGAGAGTATAACGCCCGTACCCTCATTACAGACTATTCCCCACCCCCTCCTTTAATCCTGTATCGGCCCGTGCATACAGTAGCAGGATGCTCACTTTTAAAGGAAGTGTTATCCCCAATAACACAAACGCTCCGTGGGGCTTCCGGGGAGTGACGTGGCGTCACTTAGATAGAATAGGGCCTCAGTAACCCAATGCTTGTCGTACAAGGTACTAAAATGGGAATATTTTGCTTTCTCTTTCCTTTCTATCTATCCCTTTTATGAACTATGTTTTCGCTCGATGTGCTCCTTTCACATCACGTTGCGTTATGGCTGAAATATTGCCCGTGCAACGTCAAAAATCATTTCAAGTCAACTCATTCCAGGCTCTCTTATTAGTGGTGACAAGAACATTTCATCTATCGCATCATGAAATTGTGGTGAAAATGTTGAGATACACATACGAGAGATACCGTTATGCCATTTCTTATAAAACTCTTCAATGTTATTATTATTTATTTTTTTTTTTTCAATGTTATTTTTGTCTCAGGAATGTGTCTTAGTATTTGGTAAAAGTCTATAGTATTTCCTATCTACAAGAAAGGTGACATTGAAAATTCTGACAATTATATAGGAATTTCTTTGGTCAGTATACTTGGTAAAGTATTCTCAAGTATTCTTAATAAAAGGTTAACGTTTTGGGCAAACATGAGAGAAAAGGTTCCCGAAACACAAGCAGGATTTCGACAACAATACTCGATCACATATTTACTGTTTTCATTAGATCAAACATATTTGTCCAAACGTAAACGAAGGTCATACGTAGCATTTGGTGATTTTGAAAAATCATTTGATTCTGATGATCCAAAGAGCCTGGTAGTGTTTGCGAAAATCTTGGTTACAGGGGCATTTTGTTGACATTTTAAGGAGTATGTACTCAAATATAAAAGCTTGTCTTCGGTCCAACGGATCTTTATCTGATTACTTTGATTGTTCTCTGGGGTTGTGTGTTGAGTCCTTTATTATGTTCTTTCTTTATAAACGAGTTAGCTGAAGACATTGATTGTCAAGGCAAACATGGAGAACAGTTGAATACAGACATATTAGATCGATTTTTGTTATTTTTTGCCGATGACGTCATTCTTGTATCTTAAAGCGTCTGTGGTCTTCCGAACCAATTTAATATTATTAGCAAAGCATACTGATGAATGGAAATTTTAATTTATGTTAATTGAGAGAAGACAAATGTGCTAGTTTTCAAAAACGGTGGTTCTGTGACCAGATCAGAACAATGGTTGTTCAGAGGCTCACCTGAGAAAACAGTAACCGAATATATACACTTGGGTACTCTATTTACCAACAGTAGTACTACTTCTCCTTTCTCTCTTACCCTTCAATAACACCTGTATACGTCAACAAACAAACACCTCTTTCCCAAACTCTCTCCTTTTACATGGGACCAAAATACTAACACTCCCACTCCCTTTAGGCAGCATATCCCCCGTGCACCAAATCAGTATATCTGGAGTGTGCGCGTTAAACATCAACCTCTCTCATTCCCTAAGAGATTGAACCTGTGTAAAATGCTTTCTGACCTGGCGACAAGAGCTAGAAAGGCGATGTTGTTGTTTTTTTTTATTGTTATCAGCATTATAAAAGATTGAATCTGTCTCCCCGAATATATTTTTAGGGTGTTTAATGCTCTCGTTCTGTCTGTGCTACTATATGGATCTGATATTTGGGGTTCAGTTTGATGTCATTGAAAAAGTACACATGTACGCTTGTAAACAAAAATTCTAAAAAATAAGAAGTTCTACTCCAAATCGGAAATGGAGTTTATGGAGAATCTGGAAGGTATCCTATATATATTAACTCTTATATTGTACCGTAGTCATGCCCCATGGCTGTGGACTCTTTTTATGGAGCCGTGAACAGGCCTGGATCGGGGGGGGGGGGGGGCAAATGGGGCTCATGTCCCCCTTTAGCAGGCTCTTTAAAATTGTTTTGCTTTGCCCCGAATATTACGAAAGCTCGCAAAATATGTTGAAACTGCACTATTTTGTATGCTAATTTTTCAAAATTATGCAGAGGTGCATGCCCAAGGACACCCCTAGAATTCATATCTTTCATCAACTATGTTGTCCCCCCCCCTTTCTCGTACGCAAATCATGGATCCGGCGCTGCTGAGCCAAGTTAAGCAAGTCTAGTCTACTAGTATATGCGATATCATGAAACTGTGGACTATAGAAGGCAGTCTCTTGAAGGAACGTACAATAAAATAGAATTCAATATTTCATAGACTCATTTCTAGTCTAATGCTTAAGATACTGGTTCAAGATCCTGAAAATGCACCAGCAACGTCTACCCAGGAAGGCTTACTTTATACTATTACAGTTGGATAACTAAGGTTACGAAAATCTGGCTTCATAGTAGTCGTTTATTATTTTCTCATGGTTGTGGTTATGTATGGATTTATCAGGGGGTAGGTAATGTAAATTAATTTCTACAAACTTTTAAACTCAGGGCTGTCAACATTTCCACCAAAATTGGAGTTCGGTTTTGAACAGCAGTAGATATGACACGTAGGGATCTTACAACACTTTAAGTGAACCAGAAATGTATCTATCTTATTTAACTAACAGTAAGCTCCGTCGATCAATCAATAATACGATTTCATCTTGGATTATCAGAGTTTTTATTAATGTGAGTAGAAAACAATCGATTTTATGATGTCTGAGAGTGTGTCCTGTGTATGAACAGGATGCCGAAGTGGAATTTCATGTACTTTTTATTTGTAAGCACTACAGTGATTTCAGATATAAATATACTCCAAACCACTTTTTACGCTATCCAAATAAGTTTTATATGCATCTCTACTTGTCTGCAAAAATACTGATGTAGTTTATAACCTATCACGTTGTGTTCATTATGCAATGCGTCAATAATCTCAGAGTTTATATTCATAATGTTATAACTCGATTTTATCTCTGAGCCATACATTCCCTGCAGGTCTAAATGCTTTATATCTATGTATACATGTACATGTATACAATTATAAGCTATATGATAATGTATATAAAGCCTACATAATGTTCATGTTCATATAACGCATATTGTATGCATTCTGGCAAAATGTTTTGTCTATATACCATACATAAAACCTATGTTGCACACTCATTTTTTGTCAAAATGTATGCAAATATGACCGATCTTTGTATAACAAATATCGTACACTCCTGTCATTCATGTTGTAGAATATAATGTTGTTTTATAAACTTATGTACATGTAAGGGCCGGAGGCCTTTGTGCAAATAAATAATTGAAAAACATAAGACGTATTTATTCAGATGTACATATATGTGCAAAAACATCAGTCTCACATTCTTTGTTGCAATGATGACTTTAAAGAACAGGGGGCCGAAAGCTCCCGATCCGAAGACCCTGGTCCGAAAACGAAGCTATACGGCGGCTGTTTTCACTAGCGTGAAATGAGAGTAAAATAAAGCGGAATTAGGGTGAAATGATGACAAAATAAAGCAATACTTTCATGGAATTATAATAAATGAAAACAAAGCTGTCGTTAAATAATGACAAAGTAAAAGCATTGTCGAGAATTAGGAAAAATATAACCTCTAATATTGTCGAGAAGAAAGACCAATTATATATTGTCACATTTGACTGTCTTGGGTCAGATGTTTATCATGACATTAGATCTAAGCAACGGAACAGGGTTGCCTTTAAACAGTGTGGATGTCTCAGTAAACAACCTGTATTTGCACATGCGTATTTGGTTATTTTTGTTATAGGTTTAACTCACCCCTTTACGGATGGATTAAATGCGGAGATCTTAAAGTTCATAGTAAAACATGGGATTAATCAGAGTAACGTTTAGAATTCTTGAACTTTAATCGTAAAATTATAAACTCAAATGTTTGTAGTTAGTTTGAAACACAAAACTGCTAAAACCTAGATAAACACCAACCCAATACTCATTTATTATTATAATATTTAACAAAATTTCCAAACAAATATTGAAATAAATATAGCAAATAAAATATAATGCCAAAAAAAACACAAATCAAATTACTACTGCTTCTCCTTTCTCTCTTACCCTACAACAACAGCTATTTTCACTAACAAACCCAATCCTCCTTCCCAACTTTCTCCTTTCGCACGGGACAAAATGCTTACACTGTGCCCCCCCCCGTC
>JAUELE010248543.1:0-10977 GCA_031471655.1 Diodora aspera | reverse complement strand
TGGAGGACCAGTACCCAGTTTCAGCTGGGTCGACTGAGACAATTGGAGTAAAGTGTCTTGTCTAAGGACACAACACAAATGACAAAGCTGATGATGAACCCAGCTTGATCACCACGGACCACTTCTCCTCTGTTACAAACAGGCATGTCAACGTTTAATCTCAAACTGCTCATAATTAACAACATTAATAATATCGTCGGTGTATCATGTATCCGCCAAATGTATTATTTCTTCAGAACTCTTCTCTTTTGGCACGGTATTCTGGCTTTTCACAGTGTCTGATTTCTTGACGCACAGAGACAGAACTGGAAGTAGTCCCCCAAGAACCAAAACCAGCCCTCCCGTGCAGAGAGGGGCGTCGTACCTGCCAGTCAGGTCGAACAATAAACCTGAAAGAAACATGATAGTTGTATTAGATATAACAATAAAACCAGTCACCGTATTGATATGGACACTGAATTTCTATTCCTGCTTTTTTCATCCTAAATTGTCAACCAGTAAAGACAGTTTCAGCAATTGTTGTATAAGATGTTTTAAACATAACCCCATGTTAACATTCACATCGAGTTTTCATGACCAAATACATTATGTACGTTGTGGAATTAATAATTATAATATAAATTTCATTTGTATAGCGCATCATTCATAAGAAAAGTGCTCTGTGCGGTTGATTCACTGCACTCTACCCGGTTACACGAGAGCACAATATGGATGTAGAAGCTCTATTTATTTTACTAGACAAATAACTAAACTGCTGAATTGATTTCAGTTTTAGTATGTATCATTTGTTTGTCTGTCACCCAATCCGATATATAATTTATATCAATGTGATGCAGTTTGACACCAGGTGGATGGTTGTGTCTGTTAAGACCTACTTTTAGTCCCAGAAAAAAGCTTAATACTTTCACGACCACATACATACTACGTTTTGAAATTAACTATCTGAAGGCTGATTCACTGCACTCAATACAGGAATTAACTCCAGCGAAATTATTTTTCTTCTATTTTCTTCATAAACCGAAATAGAGTAAGTTATTCCTTGCCTGTGACTGGTCCTCCACAAGCAAAGCCCAGAGCTTGGAATATCGAAAGGTAGCCAAGAGAATTAGCAAATCTGTCCACTCCGAACATCTCCACCAGAAGAATGACGAAGATCGCACCGTAAGCCGTGGAGAAAAATCCGAAGATGGCCGATAGTATCACTATTGCAACGTAACTATGACCAATCCAAGGGCAGATAATCAGACAGAGCCCATCTAAAACAAGACACACTGAGTAGTAAACACAAACATTCACAAACGAAAATCTTGTCATGGGCGGCAAAACAAGTCTTCCTACAAGTCCAGCAAATCCTGCGGCTGTTATGGTCATTGCACCTTCCGTGTCCGAGTGCCCACAGAATGTAGTGAAAGATATTATGTGGACGAAAAATGTGGATATTCCAAACGAGACGAGAAAACCGTTAAAAATCAAAAGAATAAACCGAAAAGTCCTGAAAAGTTCAAGGTCAATGGCTGACTTGGTGTCCTTCCGGTTTCCTGCCCTTGAACTTCGCCTGAATATGAACGCACACACAAGAATGTGAAGAATAAAGCCACCCAAAATCAGGAGAGATCCTCTCCATCCAAAACTGTTTTCCAACCAAATTACTGCAGGGGCTGTTGTCATTGTTCCAATTGCTGCACCGCAGTATGTGAGGCCTGAGGCTAATCCTAAAAACTTGTCAAAAAAGTGGGGCAAGGCCGTGTTGCCGGATACGTGAGCTATCCCAAGTCCAAAACCTGCAATATGAAGTATGACATTAAGTTGGACAAGCATAACATCGACGAAAACAGCAAAGTAATCCTTCTGTTAAGACATTTCAAGCACACAAACAATTATTAAATGACATTAATTATGTTTCTGTGTTTTCTGAGTCAAAAACATCTCAAAGGGCGTGAAAGAGAAATTGTACATGCCGGCCGACATGCATGACAAAGGTCAAATCGTCTGGTGGTCTATGGATGTTTAGTGTTGTCACAATATGAAAAGCGATGCATTCTACAATATACTCTCAAAGATCTTCGATAGGAGAAAGATCTGGTGACAGAAATGTCCATGGTAGGATAATGTTATGGGTTAGAAACTGAGTTGAAACACGTCATCGTGCTTTGTTCTTCAGGATTGTGGGCTAAGTTTGACGTTGGTAAAAGATGGGTGAGACGTACTTTTGTAAGATGTTGCACTGGTAATAAAACATGCAGAGCCATCCAGTGGTCATAGATGCCACCCTACTCCACAACACTTCCACACCCCATCGCTCCAGTGAAGTCATTATGGTGACGTGTACCATGTCTAAGTGACACCCGCAACCGTGTCAGTGAGCATCTCGATGTCGTTCAGTCAGAAAAGGCCTAACATGTGAACGCCGTACATGAAGTCCAGCAGTACGATGGCAGTAGCGAACAGTGTCTGCGCTGATAATGCCTTGTCAACCATGAAGAGTTGCTGTAATCCTGTCAACTCAACAATATGGCGACAAACAACATGGGGGTCTTGACGTGGCGTCGTGACATTGGTTGACATGACAGGGTTTGGTCTCTTGTTGTCCCTGTCAACTTGAAGAGCCAATGGAATCTAAATACTGTTAATTGATGGCACCCAAATCCAAAAGCAATAACTCTGCTCTAAGTGTCAACTTGAATTATGCCCAAGGTAGGATCACATTCCTCAAATGTCAACTGTCTGTTTTTTGTATTCCCTCAAACAGTACAACATCAGTGATGTTGACTTTCCAAGGACAGTAATTTGTACCCTCAAGCAACATGAATTGAAAGATAACGTCATGTTTTCATGGCGTTTAGTATTGTGTTTCAAGGAGTGTTCAGGCGGTCATTCATGGTCTGTAAGGTTTACAATTACGTATTCTTTGATAGTTTTCATGCATATGTATGTATTCTCGTTCAGAGTTTCATCATTTACTGATGGCGAGGTTTCAATGAAGTTCAGTATATACTATGTTGTTCTTTTAACAATAAGAAACTAGAGCTATTGTCTTACCAGTGAGAATTCCAAATGAAAATATAAGGAACTCTATATTGGGGGCAAACATACTACAGCACAACCCAACTGCAGCGATGATTCCTCCAAGAATAGCAGGGAGACCGTACTTGCTGACCAGAAAGCCGCCTATAGGACCTGGGAAAGGAAAAACAACAGGTGTAAGGCTGATTCAAAATATTGCTCAGATGGATGGCAAGGTAGTTGAAACTGTTCAATTATATCAGGAAAGGTTCTGTTCAGACTTCTGTTGAAGAGCAAGCAAGACATGTTTTGAGTTTCAGAGATATTTAAGCTTTAAAACATTTAACCATGTTCAACTTCTAGTACTCTAACCGACGCCATAGGTTACACTCGTGGTCAAGCTCGTTGCAATGGCAACCTTTGCAGCACTGGATTCTGGAAATGCTCGCAGGAAAATGGCGTTGAATGTTCCAGCAACCGCCCATGGTAAACCAGCAGTCAAAAACATGATGAGAGCTCCCCCAAGCACCACCATCCACGCCCATCCGCGATCAACATCAGGAGATGCCATTCTGAAATGAAAATACTGGAGTTCAGGTTTGGAAGCTAAACACGGACTCATCGTTTGGTTTATTTAAGATGGAGATGTGCTCTCAGACGCTAAAATAGGTCTGGTGCTCTCTGTGTGAACTAAATAACATAACTGTAAATCATACAGTGTAAAAGTGTATGCCTAATTAAACAACGCCGTATTCCATTAGTCCAGGCAAATGCAGACAGATGTATTTTCTAGTTTTGAAAAGCCAGTTTCATTCCGAACCTTTCGCTGAGGGTTAACCGAAGAATTTTCCGTTGATTTTCTAATTCTTGCTGAATATGAGCAGAATGCGTTTAATTGCAACTGTAACGTTTCCGAAGGTTTACGAATAGTTTCAAGATTATGTCGGAAAGGTGAATGCATTGGGTTTTCTTTCTAATTATTTGACAGGGGTGTAAGAAAATAGATACGGCCATTCAAGAGGCGGGTTAACCGACACAATTAATATGCTATATCGTTTGTGCATTGTTCGTAGCATGTATATGCTTTGTTGTGTACTTATCGTTCCAAAGGTTGTTTCTGGAAAAGAAAACATTGAGTTTGGCCACGTATCCAACTTTAAATGATATAAACAAAGCTATGTGTGGCTGACAAGTGTTTTCTGCCCTGACTTCAGATTAAATTTTGTGGGAGGTCGTGACGGTTTGTTTCCAAGGTTCCTGAGCATGATAAATGTTCAACGAAGGACGCCGCAGCCAGCCATCATCATTCTGGTAAAAGTCTTTAATTACTTTATGTGCTGTTTGCAAATATACTCATACTCATCATCATCATCACCTCCTACATGTATACTAGTAATTATGGATTTTTTTTCATATAACTATGCGTGGTATCCCTCAGATAAGCTCATCACATATCAACACGTATTACACGAGTGCATGTATATATTATTTACAAAATGGCTTCCTTTCATGTTGACGACAATGTTGTCACCGACAACAAGGGTTCAGGCACCGTTATAACTGTTGTTCATAGATAGAGGATTTATCACATTCAAAAACAATTGTTGGCGCAATATGGGTATGATAATAATATTGTTTAAATTAGCTTGAGTATAGTGATATGACTTCATGTTCACGTAACATTTTACCGGAAAGTAACGGTGGTCATTTTTGAGATATCCTTAAGTAAAGAGGCACATACTACGGCAGTGTTTGGGGTGTCTACCCTCAACACTTGTCTGTCAAGCCAGCTGTAATAGGGTACCAGGTGGGTAATGCTGGCTTTGTGAATTTAAACCTTCTTGTGCCTAACCGGAAATTCTATGTTTCCAAGGGAGATGAGATGGTTGTGTACAAACCCCCAATAACCGAGGTAATGTCTCGCAGGGATAGAGTCTTGTGTAACAACAACACTTTAATATGAATAAATGCATCGCCTTGCTACCCGCGCGGTTACATAACGACCTCGAACACGTCATAAACAAGAAAGTTCTCTAATCCAAGACAAAATACAATACTGTATTCACACTCAGACTTTGTTGATGACATAAATGCCATTTGCTCAAAACTAGATTAATATAAATGTTATTGTTACTTTTTTTGTAAATATATAATTAAATTTGCTATCTTGCTAATTCCCTGTGATACATTCAACATGTCTCTGCTAAAATAGAACATGTTCTAAAATAGAACGAAGCACATTATTAGCTATAGGATGTCATTTTTCGCACGTGCAAAGCATGACACTCGTGACGATTAACTCTCTGCTTCTCTGTGTAATAACATAAGTTGCATTCTCCTGAACGGAGTATAGTGGCTCGGCAAATATAGACTCACTGGCCTAATGCCACTCTGCGACCGCGCCAGTATGCACAAGGGAAAAGTGTATGCTGTAATCGTGCGGTGTGCGGAGCACTGTGAAGACAGTGGAAGCGAGTAGACATTTTACCAAATTCTAAACAGCTCGATATTTTCAAAATACTTCTGTATTTTGGCCGTACATCATTAAGTTTTGTTGACCTCACAACTGTGCATTTACACATATTAATAAACGAAAACAACGTTTCAGCTTGCAAATCACGTGACCAAATTCACCGCCTCTGATTGGTGTTTTACCACATCCGGTTTCATGTTTGTCAGTTCCTGCGACTTCAGCTGGGAGGCCCTGTTAGGGTTGCATATATGTTTTTGCATGAACATACCAACAGGACAAGCTACCTTCATTAGTATCATTATTACTATGTCTATTCTTCTTCTTCTTCTTATTATTATTATTATTATTATTTGCAGTGCATAGTGGCAGTAGTTTTCATAAACATCGCTGACATAAAGACGGTCCTTGGAGCGTATGCGTTCTTCAAAGCAGGAGGAGAGTTTATAGCAATTTGTGGGATCCTCAGAATCCGCCGTAAACATCCTAAACTGGCGAACACTATTGTAGTAAGTATTGCTTTCAGTGTTTTCAAACAAATATGGGACTGTTCGGCCACGAACATTTTGGCCATGGAAAGGTACCACGTAAAACGATTCAGCCAATAGTGGAAAAAATAAAATAATGATGATTGACTTTAAAGTTGAATACGTGGTCAACCTCAGTATTTTTTCTTTCAAAAAGCAGCCTTTGGAATGATAAATATACATAAAAGTATGTACATACCACAAATAATGCGGAAGAGATGTAGCATATGTGTCGGTCATGCAGCCTTTTGAATGGATATATCTATTTTCTGACACCCCTGTCAGAAATAAGAAAAAAAAAACAATGCATTAAACTTTCCGACACAATCTTGAAAATATTCGTAAACCTTCGGAAACGTTATAAATGCATTCGGCTAATATTCGGAAAGCATTCGTGAATCGATTGAACATTCATCGGTAAACACTCAGAGAAAGGTTCGTAAAGATATTGGCTTTCTAAATCTAGAAACTACATCTGTCCGCACCTGCCACGACTAAGGGAATACGGTATAATTAGGCATACGCTTTTACAACGTATGAATTACAGTTTATGTTATTTATTTCACACAGAGACCACTGGACCTATTTTAGCGTTTGGGAGCACGTATCTAACTTTAAGTATTGTAATTTTATTAGTATCAATTTCAAAATGGTATAATATAAATACATGTCTGTTTTGCTTCATGATTCCTTGGATATATTTAGCCATTTAGTAATTCCCTATCACCATGTTAAGTGGTAGAACCTTCCATCTTGCACATGGTAATGATTGACAGTGATGAGAGATCCCTTGTATATGTGATATATATGAGAAGTGATTTTGATAATCATGAGAAGTGATATTCCGAAACGTCCTTGGCTGACACGTCCTGGCCGAAAAGTCAGTGGTTCGACACGTACGCCATATTTATATTCACTGAGGCCTACACAAAAGTCTTTTGTTTCTTGTCTCAGCGCGCGTCAATCTCGACCCCCCTGCGTCAACTCCTTTTTCCCCGAATATTAATAACCAAGGGCAGGTAACTCTGAACTCTGTTTTCCTGATTTTAATTTTGACTGGGTTTTTTTCGCAGGGAACCATTTATTTTTTGTTTTAAGTTATTAAAACTTAGTGATTCTGAAATAGTATTTGCTTATCTGTTCAAACAGCTGATGATTATAGTCAGTCCAAAAAAAAAAAGGAAGATGCATCATTGCATCATTTTTGCCTAGGGGCAAAGACCAGAAACATTTCATTTTGTTTAAGGCCTTAACTGCTGTAATTCAATATTTTGTATCGATAAAGGATCTTTATTTCAGATGCAACGGTTTAAAACAGAGAAGTCTTAATTTTCTGTAACATTATGTTGACATTATTCAGAACGTTTTTTTCTGAACGTGGGGCGCGGACTACCGCAGTGGTTAGCGCGTCGGCCCAATAATCTACCAGCCTTGGCGGTTGTGGTTCCAGTCGCGCCCCGGGCACCCTTTTTCGGCCCGGAGAGACAGGAGTACCGACACCGACGTGATGTTGGTGAGACCATGGTGATGTGGCTGAAAGATTGCCTAAAACAACGTAAGACTCCAAATCACTCATTCACTCTTTCTGAACGTTCATTGATTCCACGAAGCAGACGCTCTAGAATGGTACCTTACATGCCGGTCATGGGGTCGTGGTTGGTGTCACAGACACCTGTGATGGGGTTTATGTGTTTACTGGGATGGGGTTTTTTTGCATACACGTATCTTCAGTGAATTGACCCCTCGGTGCAATAGTGATCTAATTCCTTTTTTACTCTCTCTTTTTACATAAAAGTTTTCAAAGATAAACGATTGTAAAAAAATATCCGCAAACAGTTATTTTCGCCTGTACTGCACTAAACTACCTTTTAGACCACAGTTGCGCAGATAAGATTTTACTTTTAGCTTGAATAACATTGGCGTCGTCCATAAATACGATACATTTTCACCCCCAGCCCCTCACAAAAAAATATCGAATGGTCTCTTCTTGATCAAATCTAATAGGTTTTCAGAACTTTTACACGAACTCGTTCTTTGAGCCGATTTCTACAAAGTGCCCTTTATGATGAAATTATTTCTTTGGTCCATGAAATAATGATATTACTAAAAATACGTGTATAAAACCATGGAGCGTTGATGAGATATCTTGGTGTTATCCAGGTACACTGGTTGTTTCCAGCCATCTACATCGTCTTTTTCTTGGTGCTATCCATCACTGCAGTCGTTTCAAACCCCGGAAAACTCCTAGTTCCGCTAATCATTACATTACTTGGAGTACCTGCATACGTCCTCTCCATCAGTCACGTGGGTCGAGCAGGAGTACTGGCCAAACTGAACGGTAAGTCATTTGTAGCTACTCGTCTCTTTCCGTGACCGGTCAAAGGACTCGTATGTCTCCGCATTGAGTTGGAATGACATTCGGAATGGGTGGTATCCGATTTCATATAGGCCTTTACGGATAAAGCCGAGTGTTGCCAAGCCAATTCGTGATACGACCAAACAGTTCCATTGAAAGTCTTTTTTATTAATTTATTTGGATAGTGATTTCAAACACAAATGTGCTTATCTGTTAAGTCTGAAATTGTCTGATATTTGGGGTTTAAAATGTATTTAAAAAGACCGCTTTCTCCAAATATTATCACACGAAGGTGCAAAGCAACAACAATTCAGAGTTATCTTTCGCTACCATAGTTTTCAAACCAGTCTCTTCTTGCGCTGGACTGTGGTGGGTCTGATCAAAATGGCGACGAGAAGCATAATTATGCTTTTTTGTGCCCGGTCACGGAAAGAGACGAGTAGCTACGATTGAACGGTAAGTGACAGACCAGTTGACCAATCATCTGTTGCATGTACATGTACGTCATGTACAAATGACTGAACTGCGTCAAGATTATGGTTTTTTTAGGCGAGGGAAATAGTTCCGCTAGAACATCACGTTAAGTGTTTTTGTACGCAATCTTGCACACTTAGCACATGCATCTAATGCACCTCATGCATCTCGTGCATCCCGTAGGAGTGAGTGCGTTTGTGCGATACGACCATGTGTTCTTGTTCAGGAACACACGTTCTTCAATCAAACCTAGGAATAGTTTGACAGTGCAGACCGAGTGGAACAATTAATAGAAAGAAAAGTGAGAGCAATAGGTCCCAAATTTTACGTCATTGACGTTAAACATTTAATTACTGAGGCCGTATTTGTTCTAGGTGACACCGCGTCACTCCGAGGAAGCCCAATCAGAAGTTTGAGTGGAACGTCTTTCAGCGTGGGCAATAAGGCATGCAAACAAAACCCTTATTCGAGTAGTTTTTATTGTCGCTACATGGACAAATAAAGTGAACTTTTCTGCCAGGACACGTTCATACAGATCGAAACTATACGTGCGTCTATGGCAGGATTATGATTAGAACTGAATCTAGATCCCAATCCAAAAGATTGTCAGATTGTACAAAAAGGGGCTTTTCCAAACCTACATAGTGTATATATATGATTTAGATACTATTTAGGTCGCGTCTGGACCAAACCCAATTGATATTTGGCCTGGCCTAGTTCTAAGCATTACCGGTCCAACTCTTAAATTGATCTGGCCTGTACCAAATCTCAATCTTGATCTGGCCCAGACCAATTCTAAATTGGCTGGATTTAGATCTTTCCAGTGAGATATAGTGGCTGTCAAAAGTAACTTCCCTGCGACACGCGTGCTCGTCGCGTGCAATCACGTGTTGACCGTGGAAAGATTGCAAACCATCGCAGACAGATGGCATGTAGAAGGAACACGTTCAGGGGAAGTACGTTTTGATTATCACTGTATATACATACAGTCACATGCACTCGTTGTACAATATACAGGCAATTTTCTGTGTTCTATATCTTTTTGCTGCCTTGCATATACGTATATTCACATGCACTCGTTGTACAATATACAGGTATTTTTCTCAATGCTCCATTTTTGTTTGTGTGTATATTATTTTTTCCACACTGCCTCTGTTCAAACACTGTCTTTGTGTACATACTGTAATTCAATCATAACTTACTCGGCATACACGTAGAGATCAAAATATCCACGCTATTTTATGTTTCAGGCTGGGTGACGATGGTGTGCAACGAACTGTTTCAGTGTGAACACGCCAGTCAAGAAGTACAGTGAGCTCTTGTATTGCGTTATAGCAAACTCTGTACTACATTGAAGAACTAGTCAATAGATTACTCTTAATATTTATGCATAACGGGTTCCTTGCGCTTCAGCCTCGGTTTGAAAACCAATCTATAAATCATTTTGCTGGTTCCCGGGCAGACAGCATTGTGAGCGTGGCTGTGATTGGCTGCTAGCACAGACAATTGATATTATTGGTCAGTCGCTTCTTTTCAAAATAGTTTTCTACTGAACTTACGTAATTTGCGTGACGAGTATCAATATAGATATTAAAAAGCATATTAACAGGTGAATGCATACATATGTTGCCTCCTTGAGATGAAATATGCTGTGCATGCTATACCACAGCCAACAGTACGCAACTTAAATTGAATGGATTGTGTATAACGTTACAATCCCTTATATTGTCTCTCTACAACTAATCCTAAGTGCGCATGCGCTTCTTTCGAGTTTTCGCCACAGCCTGACGATAAAATATGGTAGACGTGACCTGTGGTCGAATTCAAGATTAGATCACGTGACCGCGGGAACCAGTAAATGTATCCAAAACGAGAATGTCAAAACAAGATTGTAGCTCGTTCGTCGCCGATATAGCCAACCTTCGGGAGGCAAAAAGCGACATAAAATAAGCTGACTTTTAACTGTAGCTCAGAGAACCCGTCATGTTTAAACGGAATGGTCTATGTTCAGCGTTGAATATGCGAGATTATAGCGTAACCAGTTCTACATATTTTTTGGTAAACCACGGCGTACGGCCATTGTTGCCATAAAGTGAAACGGGTGTAATGTAATACCACACTACACGCATGCCCGTAGGAGCAGGGGC
>JAUELE010248532.1:0-10977 GCA_031471655.1 Diodora aspera | reverse complement strand
TTACCTGATTGGCAAAATTAATATGCTTTGATGACAACATTCAATCAATATAAAATATTGCATAAATTAATCAAACAAAAGGACAAATACAGAGAAGCAGAATTATCATGCTGTCAATTAAACTGATTAAAATATTTGATACAAATATCAGCATGCTATTCGACAAATGTTAAGACAAATTATAACAAGTGCCAACACCAAGTTCAAACTGTTTTCTACCTTAAAATTTCCGATAATTATACACCAATCAGTATCTATATTTGACCTTTGAACCCCAAAGCTTTGCTCGTAGGTTTGACCTTCCATGAATATATCATGTTAATTTCTTGATAAAATTTAAGAATCATATAAACCACCTGGTCAAATCTAACTGACATTCCATCACAAAAATTTTGTTTTAAGAGTTTGTGCCATCACAGGTAACCAACGTTCTCAGTTCTCTTACTTCGTGTGGTGTACAAGGACCAAACTTGGGCTTTCATTAATATGCTTGACCTTATGCGTCCTATCGATAGCCAATGAAAAACTCTCAGCATTATTAGGTAAAACATTAATGACTGCTCCCTTGAAAACATGTTGGCTTTGTTGTTCTCCCATACAAAACTGCAGATTTCATAGTCTTTCATCAAAGATTCCTTGGACAGTACAAATATGCATTTAAATCTTAATCTTTCGTGTCAACCAATTACTGAGAGTATCCTCAGTTTTCATTGATTGATTGTTGCGTTGAACTTTTGTAATGGGACCAATACATGTAAAGGGTGCACACTCACCTCCCAGCACCAATTTAGTCTCATTGTCTCACAAGAGGTAGGAGAAGCACAATGTTAGGGCTGTGATTATAACCAAATATATATAGTGCTGAGGGCATATCCAAGGTCAGGGAAGGTCAAGATTAGAAAGGTCAGGGCTCAAAGGGTTGAATTGGGTCATAACATAGAATTAGTCAATTGTTAAAATGATACAGACTTTCATTAGTTGACATAACACATATACCCCTTGTAAATTATTTGTATATTTGAAATGGTTTATATAAGAGGTTATTTCATTAATTTATATCAATTTAAATTAAAACTAAAAATAACCATTTCATCTTTTGTGTAGTATCTTGAAATCTGGAAGGAAAGATTAAGCATTTCCATGGTGACTGGGCAAAAACAACATGACAACTATTTTCCATACAACTTTCATAGAAGATGTCAATTATCTTTATACACAGCATCTTACCATTTACAACTTAAATACAACTGTTGAAATCATTTTCTAAATGAACAAAAGAATGCAATTGAATAAGCATCGCTTCGACTTGATGGTGATGAATAAACAAGATGAGAAATTGTCCACTGCTAAATCAGCCATGTTCTTTTCAGCATAACTGATCTTGGATTTGAATCCTGATTAAAATGTTGCATCGCAAAGCATACGTGCAAATGAAAACAACTGAAACTTCACAACTAAAACCTGAGGCAAGTACGACCTCGTGTACTGCACAATCTAGCAAACATGTGCCACAACATCAAAATTTACTTACACAGTAGCCAAGCAACAACATCCAGATTTGCATGTAAGAGAAATGTACGAAGAAGACAACCATACCTGAGCCCCAAGGTCGTTATACTGCAGCTTGATGGCGTCTAGTTGCTTGTTGAGTTTGTCTGGGAAATCCACCTGTTTCTTCTCGACAACATGTCGCCCCGTCTTGATGACATACTCCACTTCTGATTTCAGCTCACTCATCGTCTTGTAAAATTTCTGATAAAATATCGGAAATAGTGTTATTCACTGTTCATACCGATACATGAAGTAAAATTTCAAGCAAAGGGGCTGTTGACCGTCTTCATACAAGCCGATATATTGCCTCTGGCGAGAAGTTAAGAGTTACGACAGATCTGATACATTAGACCTGTCCCAAAAGGCTCTAAAAAATATCTGTGTTGCTCCATGTTCTTGGCTAATTCATGAAATTTTGGAACTTGCTTCAATTTTTGTAACAGGCCTCGCTTCAATTCAAACAAATCCATACAAGTATTTTGAAAGACCAAAAGGGATGGGTGACAACCGTTATGAGCAGACATTTTGTGTCCTTTTGTATCATGCAACTATGTCTTGATTCCTTCCAATTTTTTTCTATGCCTCCTGGATCTACATGTCTGTTCCTAATCACATGCAAATCCTGTTAACTCACCATGCAGGTCTCATGCCTCTGTTGCAGCATCTCGGAGTCATCTCCAGGGACCTCCAGCAGATGGGCACGGTCTTGAATGTTGTCCAGTTCCCGCTTCACGTGAGCCAGCTTCGGCTCAAAGTCTGCCGGACGCTGAAATTTGCGGAACTTCACCATCACCTCTGCAAAGTGTTTCTGCAAAAGGAAATACAAAACTCACACTTATCACATTTGCGTTTTCCCATAATTACAGTCTGAGTTGTTATTGTGGAAAGAATTAGCACACTACCAGTGATCTTGAGCGTTTTAAACCCTATACAAAACCGTCTGACTTGTGACAAATATAATTTCCACTATTTTCATAAGACTGAATCTCAAAAGATACCAAAGCATTTTAAACTCACTTTCTAACTCACAATATTTACAAGCAAATGATTTGCCCAGACTTGAAATCAGTCTTGATTAATTTCAGGACAGTCACACAACCCAAAGGCTATGAGCGACAAATGGATAGGACACAAGAACTATTCACAATGAAGCCTGACCTTGAGAAGTTGCGTCTGCTGCTCAAGTCGAGCGCTGGCCTCCATCTTGCCTTGCTGCTTGTATTCCAGAGCGTGCTGTTCCAGTTCTCTCAGGAGATCCTCCTGCTGCTGAAACTCCTCCTTCAGGGACTGTAGAGAACAAAGTCAGACTTTAGTATCTACCCATTACTAGACTGTGTCAGTAGTATATTTCAAACATGCTGTGTGTTTTGTACCTCTCTCTGTCAAAAATACTTATCCGAATTCAAGATGACATTTGAAGTCACAAATTTTGGAATGTTTTCAACTTAATGCTGTCGTATATTTTGGGGGGTAATTTTTCGATACAATTTCTTTGGTAATACAGCATGATTGCCAAACAGAACACTGATACATCGCTCAGAAGGTTATCAACAGAGTAGGAAACGTATCAGACATCTATTTGAGTTACCCTTGTTTTTTAAATATGTGTGCCTGAGTTTTTGCAGCTAGGACAATACAATGTAGAAGAGTGCTGGTCCTACCTCATGCTCCTGTGGAACATCTTCTGCTAGAACATCGGCATCGAGTCGAGACTGAAGGTACTGGGTGATGTCTGACATCCACTGGGACATCTCCAACATCTGACGTTCAATCTTCTGAGCTCGGTGTATAGAAGTCTCCAATCTGTTCACCTTTTCCTTGGCCTGGAAACAAACACAACCCAGTCATGTGACAATGAGTGAACTAAATTGTGTCCACGTTGCTGCTTAGTTGCAGTTTTGTGATATGCATTGGACAACTGATTCCTTCTTCAAAGCACATGAGTTGGATTTATAAGAGGCACAAAAAGAGAATGATGAATGAGAGGATTCAGGTTTTTTAAAATTTTATCTTTTGCTAACCTTCTGTTTCTCACCATGATGAAGACACTTTGAGGCTGAAAAAAGGAAGCTGTCTAAGTGGGACCTGAACTGTATGAACACCAATCAATAAAACTGCTTGACTGCCTCAAAGAATTCAATAAGTGAGTAAGTGATTTTTTAATTTACGCAGTTTTCGGCAATCTTCCAGCCATATCACCATGGTGTGACCAATGTCATGTCGATGTGAGGCTCCAATCTCTTGTGGGACTTAAACCATGATTGTCGGGACTAGCAGGGCCGACATGCTAGCCGCTGCGCCATCCCACGCCCTCAAAGAATTCAGTCGAGAGCATCGAGAGAGTGGAGACAGTTCAAAGAGAGATACACAGATAGTATGACAAGTATTGGACTCTCTGAGTCCTGTTCCTTCCTAGTCCCAACTAAGGTGTCCACACCAAAAGGATATTCAGGGAATATTAGGGAAAGCATCCAGGTCTCTATTTTCATTGAACAATGTATCAGACGAAGATGAGGAAAGCTCAAAGCCCAAATGCCGAGACTCAATTTCAGGACCCACACACAGATATTTAAAAGCCTCACCTCAGCTTCCAGACTGTCGTACTTCCTGTTGTACTCCTCCTGCTCCTTCTTGATGGTGTCCACCATGATGGAGTTCATCACCAACTCCGACGCCAGCTCGTTCACCTGCTTACGATTCTGTTCACTGTGTTCTCGGAGCAGGTTCTCCACATCCTAAAGTCAACAGATTTATTTCAAATAATACCAAAACACAAATACTTCATACTGATAATATTGTTAACATAAGATCAAACTTGTTTTGAGTCCACAAACCGCGAAGGTACAGAGTTTGAATCCCAATACAAGAGGTTCAGCATCTTCCCTATAGTAGAACTGTCTTACTACACATGGTGGTGATCTTTTGTGCTGCCTGATTGTGACGTCATAGCTGTGTTTTAACAAGGTTCATCAGTACCAGCCCCAGCTCCCAGTTTGCATTGCATCAGCCATACTCTGTATGTAGACTTTTGTCAAGTCCCTGAGTCAAAGCACAGAAAACTGAACATCTTACTCTACCATACCCACCTCCGCTTGACCCTGCTTCAGGCATAGCCAGGAAAGGCAATACAGTCCCAGGAATAATAACCTGCCTCTGATTTTACATATATTAATGGGACGATAGCCTTAGGGTCTTGATGAAAGTCTGGTCCCAATGGTGATGAAGGCTTTCCTCAAGCATTAAAACTGACCGTGCCAGAGATCAGCACTGCCAGAAACGACACATAAAAACATATTCAACAGAAGAAGCAGCCAAAGGAAGAGGATTTTGGATGCGACTTCAGCAATCTTTCAACCGTATCACTAAATAGTCCAAGATCAAAATAAGTAAGAGGATGATGACCACCCCATTAAAACTGGTACGATTGCAAGATCTGATGATGATGATGTCGTGGACAAGCAGTGGTGTTTGGATAAAATAGACTAGAAGTCACCAGTAACAGGATAAGTATCTTACATCCAGCTCTTCAGAGATCTCCTCAGCATCTGAGCTTGTGGCCGAGGTTTTCCGGACCTTCCTCTCCAAACTCTGGAGAAACGCCCTCTCCATATCCAGCAGCTCTGGAACGTACATGGACAAGATCAGTCAAACATTAAAAAAGTGGAGCATACATTGTTTTCTGACAACAATTAGTTGGAAACATTTTAAGAATGGAATTCTAGTCAATAAATAAATGATGACACATTCTAGACAGAAAGAGCTATTGCTGGGTCAAATGCTAGGGCAGTAAGCTAACCGCAAACCAACTGGATAGGATTCAAATGACATAACAATATTCGGGATCCAGATCACTTTTTGTTTTGAATACTAGTGTTATAATTTTGAGTAAGTGATTTGGGGTGTTATGTGGTTTTTGGCAATCTTTCAGCCACATCACCACGGTCTCGCCAACATCAGGGCAATGTCGGGGCTCCTGTGTCTCAGAAAATAAATAAAATGTAAACGACATGTCACATAAATCAGACTTGGCACATAACGTAGGACCGATGGTTGCTGAAAATTGGTAAGGAAATATGAAAAATCCCCTTCACATGTAAATGTACTTCTAAAAATAAAAACATGTAAGTTGTTTCTTTGTTTGTTTGTGCTGTTTCTACTGTAACTGTGCACAGTGAAAATATGTGATTCTTCAGTACTGATTTAGCCGGTTCCTGGGACTGACCAGTTTCAGTTTTACCGATTCACAGATATTTTTTTTGGTCTAGAACTGGTAATTTTTGGTAAATGGAAACACTGAGAAAGTCCGTGAATTATATAGTCCTGGTGTAAATTAGCATATTTACACAACCTTGTAAAAAGTTTAAAAGTCCCACCCAAATAAAACAACACAGAAGATTGCAAATGAACAATAATATTCTGGTGTTTCAGAAATGACTATAACATCTATAATTACCTTTGAATTCTTCCCACTGAGCATCAGAATTTTCATACAAAGTGTAATATCGGTCAACACGCTTGACGACGTCGGTCCACAAGGAGTTCATCTTCATCTGGGAGCGAGCCAACTCCTGCAGGGTGCCGGAGGGGGCTTTGTTTAGCATGTCGTTTGCTTTCTCGTTTAACTTGTTCACCTGCGATTCCTTCCCACTCACTTCCTTCTTCAAGTTCTGGAATTATCAAGCATACAATTCAGATTCAGATCCAACATTACTTACTCTAGCTGGCTATATAGCATGTTATATTTTTCTAGCTTATCAGCATGTTACCAGTACATAACCCACTGCATAATGATTCAATTATCATATTAGATCCAAAAGCAACGAGTAATAAAGGGAGATGATGTTTTACATTGCAAGGGCAATATTTCAGCCATAATCCAACATGATGTTAAAGGTGCACACCAAGGGACAAAGAAAGGGTGCTAGAAAAGTGAAAACAAAAGATCCCATTTTCATCCCCTTATATGACAAGCATAGGGTTACCGGGGCCCTATTCTTTCTACATGGCGCCACGTCACTCTCAGATAAGCTCCACGGGGTAAAGGTTAAAGGAAAAACATAAAAGACCTGCAAGATTAAAATGCTAAATGTCAAACCTGCCGATAATTATTTTAATTTGGTACATTTTGTCAACATCCATATTTCGATAGATGTCTTCAATACTTTTTTAAGGTTTACAATCAGCCAAGCTATTGCCAAATGCATAATTAATCAATATTATCACATTGATCCCATGCTAAATTATTTTGTTGATCTTCAGTATTCTCAGTAAACTTCATAAAATCTGAATCTTATTTGCAAATAATACTGAAAACTCGTACTAACCTTGAATTTTTTATTCTTGACATGCAAATCATTTGCATTTTCAACTGAATAATCCTTGTTGGACAAATCTTCTTTCATCGGCTCGAGCCACTTCGTTAACTTGTCAATTTCATCGTACACTTTCTGGCTTTCAGTCAGTCGTTTCTTCAGTCGTTCATTCTGTTCCTCCGCCAGCTCTACCACACGCTCCCACTTCCTGTTCAGGCTGGTGACCTCAGTGACGAGGCTGTCTCGAAACTGTTCATCTTCCTCATCCTGCGTGAGAGTTGAGCTCAGGCTGTTTATGTTGCTGACGTTCTGTCGAAGTGTTTTAATGTCATCCAGCACTCCCTGAATAAAGTTCCATAAAAAATGTTTAGTGGGTCTTGTCTCGAAGCTTTTGAGTATTCAAGTCTCTTCATAATGTAACTACTTAATAATCAGGTCTTGCTGAGCTCCTTGTCACAAAGCACGTACATGTAGTTCTCTTACAGGAATACAATTTATTAAATTTAACATTTCAAGCACCAATATTAACTTTGGATGTAAGGTCTACTGCCTTGTATAAGCAAGAATGTACTGTTTCCATTCCAAGTACATGTAGCAACAGAAATAAAAATTGCAATAGATTGTGACCCTCTCAAGAAAATAAGGTTCCATCTCCAAGTTTAATTCATCTATGGCCATATGCATATGTTTAATGTGGTACAAAACCTGAAACTGAGATTGCTCAAATGGTGGGGGGGGGGAGAGTAAATTCCTCTGGGACTTTCAGGGGGGATTGGACTGGAGGAGGGGAGAGAAGGGTGGAGAGGGAGAATTCTGACCACAGATGATATGTATATTATTTGAAATGCAGAAATAAATGTCAGAAAATCTTTGAAAGTAGGGAAACAGTGTTTGGGTAAAAGGTCTGAAAGGTTAGGTGTTTTACTTACAACATTAATGAAATAAATTTTTCTTTAAAGGAGAGATATTTGTGATGAAAATATAATTTCTACACATGACAACTTGGGTGGAGGATGTTTTGTGTAACATGTTCTTTCTTTACTCACATTACTCTCATGCAGCTGGGCCTCTAACGTAGAGATGTCCCCACAAGCGGGATCCTCCGCGTGAAGGAACACCTCCATCTCCTCCATCCAGCGTGTCAGTCCCACTAGCTGATTCTGCACACAGGTAAATCATGAGTATTAGCAGATATATATACAGTTTGAACAATACACTTTACTCCTGATTACATCCAGCATAGTTTAATTATATCAACTTGTCCAATGCAGGTAGCTAAATCAGCTGCAAACTGGCCAGGTGAGACTCACTTCTAAATCCTACTGGTTGAGCAGGGCTTGAGCTGCTTCATGTTTAATATTGTTCATTTTATGTGCATTTTTCCTGAACAGGTGATCTTGGAGACCAGGCTTCTTTTGTGCAGGGAGTTGTTGAGTTGAACAGCTGTTTTACATTGCACATGCAGTCTTTTAGGCATAATGATGTGCAAGAGGCACACTGAAGGAGAAGGCATTTCACAATCAGATTGTCAGACAAAAACATCAACAAAAGATCTTGTATGACAAGCATTGGAATACTGGAGCCCTAGCTATCCTTTCTATGTGATACCTCAAAGGAGCCTGACGGTAATAAGTGAGTGACTCTGGATTAACGTGACTTTCGGTAAATTTTCAACCATATCGTCACGGTGGTTCCAGGGGGCTCCCATCTCCGGGCAACACGACAGCAACCAGGAACTCGGAACCTTTTGATTGCGAGTCCAGAGCAGTAACCACTGCGCCAACCCTGTGCCCTCAAGGTAAGAAACCTGTGAGCTGCAAGTGCTACTAACAAACCAAATCATAACGAGACAATATCTCTGCACTATAACAGTACAGTTGCAACACTTCTGTTACATGAACTATTGTACTGAGACTCAAAGACGTTTTGTCCAGAAGCTCCATGACAGACTTGGAAAATAATAATTGCTGAAAAATACCAAGCAAACAGAACAATCCTTTTAAAGAACGAAAAAATGAAATTAAAAAATCAAGTAAACACATATAACAGATCAAATCTTATAAGTTCTCAACAACAAAATACATGTCTGACACTCACATTATCATAAATATTCCCCCAAACACAAGTGTTAGTATTCTTGGATCAACTGACTTCAGACACAAAGAGAGCATAAATCTGTACACAACTCAGGAGAAAAGAGGCTTATATCTTCAGTCTGTCTCTGACCTATATTTATCAATAACTACCCACTCATACAAGAAACACACAGAGTTGATCAGCTTTGTAAGAGTATTACTGTAATCCATGTCTCTTATCATAAGACTGGTCAACCAGACTGGTCAGCCACGACACTGCAGCCTGGCAGGAGACCAAAATATCTAGTTCCCTACACAGTTCCACACAAGTTTGTGACGCATTGTTTTAATCTTTGTCTCATTGTTTTTAGTAAATAATGTCATTTATGTCTTGGGGGTGGACAACTTTCTCACTTGCAGTGCGCATCCTTCTCTGAGAAGAACAAGGCATTTTGAAACAAACGGTTATATACTGTCCCATGACAGTAAGATTGTCCAAAGCCACAAACTTATCCAAACCGACCTATGATACTGTCCGTCCTCTAAGGTTTTAATCCAAAGGTTGCAATTTTGTTGTATGTTGAAAGATTATATCGAGTATGTACGTTAGTGAGTGATTTGGGGTTTTATGTGTTTTCAGCAATCTTTCAACCACATCACCGTGGTCTCACCAACATCACGGCGGTGTCAGAGCTCCTGTCTCGCCAGGCTGAAAGAGAGGTGTCGGGCGGGACTCGAACCACAACCGCCACGGCTTGCAGATTGCTGGACCGACGCGCTAACCACTGCGCCATCCCGAAACCCTACTGAGTATGTAAAATACATCCAAAATTACAAAAATGCACACACAGATTGTCCAATGTTTCAGCACCTGAAAACAGTGGCTTTGGTGCTAAGGACAATCTTGTTTTCAAGGGACGATATTATTTATGTTTTTTTACCTGATATAGTTTCATTTGTCCAATGATGTGGTCAAGTTTATTCAGTCTCTCATTCACAGCACTGGACACATCAGTCCAGCGACCATTGAGATTCTTGAGGTCATTCTGAAGGTCTGCCACATCCTCTGCAGTTGCTCGTTTGGCTATCAGCTCTTGCCCAGTCCTGTTGACATAGTCCAGACTTGACTGGTGATCCTGCAAATCCTCGTGTAGTTCCTGGAAAAATATACTTGTTTTGGTTATATCTAATGCAATGCACAGACTAGTGTAGCTGTACGTCAGTGGTTCCCAAACCCATGTCACAACCCAAATGAGGGTTACAAGGTTTGTCCTGAAGGTCGCAGGATGGCTTATGTTTCTACCCAGAGGGATGTCACGAGGCCAAAGCAATTCTGTGTTGAGGGTCACACTCAAATAGGTTTGAGAAAGATTGGTAAGTGGATCTCTCAGTTACAATGATGAGGGTTCGGATCCCAACCAGTGTCGCCACCAGAAATGGTGGCCCTGACATTGAAAAATATGGACATTGTCTTGATGCTATAACTGAAAGACTGCTAAAAGTTGATCCCATTATTCATTTCAGAGAATAACTATGCCAGTCTATCAGATCAGTCACTCAACAATTATACATCAACTACAGGATACAAGAAAGAAAAGGTGAGTCAGGTTCAGTGCTTAACATACACACAAATGTTTCAGAGCATGTTTCAGAAGACAACAGTAAGACAGCACTACCAAAATTTCAGATCTTTTATCAGATCGGAGCCAAACAAAGAGAAAGGAATAGAGATTTTATTCAGTCACATATCTTTATCTAAATATCAACACCTCTACGTCCCCTTAGTAAGGTCGTAAGTGCCATTTTTGTAAAAATCATATTTCCCACCCAATCATGATCCACAGCAGCCGCTGCTACTTTTGGAAAGCAAATGTTGTATGTGATTCATTAGTCAAGGGGATATTATACTATGTATATGGTAGCAAGAAGCGTTGTGTCCCATGTTCTTAGTAACATAAGGTCGTAAGTGAGTGAGTGAGTGAAATGGATTTTTACATTGCAGGGGGCAATATTTCAGCCATAGCACAATGTGATGTGCA
>JAUELE010248531.1:4353-19484 GCA_031471655.1 Diodora aspera | reverse complement strand
TGTAATAGACAGGGATGAGAGAATAGCAGTGAAGGAAAGAAAGAGAATGTAATAGACAGGGATGAGAGAATAGCAGTAAAGGAAAGAAAGAGAATGTAATAGACAGGGATGAGAGAATAGCAGTAAAGGAAAGAAAGATAGTAAAGTAGAAAGAGACCACATGTGTTGAAAGTATAGCTCGTGAGAACAGAAGGGAGATTGAGGGTGAGATAAAGGAAAAGTTAGAAGATATGTAATATGATTAGGATTCAAAATGAAAGAATTAGAGAGAGTAGAAGGAGGACCAAAACAGTCAATGGCAGAGAGAGACAAAATTAAAAAGAAAAGGAAAGGAAAGAATGTAAAAGATAGAGAGAAAAGACATGAGAGAAAACGAAATTTGAGAGGGAAGCTAAAGGTGTTACATATTTATTTGTTCAAGTGTATTTATCACCTTGGAAGCAAATATGTAGGATTAGGATTATCAGATAATGGGATAATCCTCAGCACAGCTGTATAAAATACACTAATTGCACTAACTGGTAATGTTCTTGACTCTGTAACAGAACCATCTGAATGCATTCAAATTACTGTTTTACATTCAATCCATGTTGATTGGGGGAATTGATCCCAGAGTGCCAGACTCGTGTCTTGGTTTATCAGGATTATGAGATTACTGGGCTAAGCTGATTACCGTCAGTGTGATATGACTGTATCCTAATGTGACCTGAGTTGTCTCCCTTCAACTGTGCTGACAGGCTTCCCAATACATCAAAACACGTCCTTATCAACTGGCTCAACTTCAAATGAAAACCCCCATGACAGATGACTGACTGAGTGAAGAAACAGATTGATAACTGAAGACAGGATAAAAGAAAAACCAAACAGTAAAAAGTGAATAAAAACTTGAAAAAATATAGCTTGTATAAGACCTGTGTTTGTACAAAACATGCATGCATTTTATGTCTTAAGAAGTAGAGATATAAAAAGTGTCCAATCGTGACTGAATAAAGCATGTTGTGGTTGTCTCTGTTCAGGTCATGTCATCATTACCCAAGACATGAGACCCGTGTCTTCCTGTTACAACACACCCCAACACATTTCCCACGACACCAGCAGTTTGTTCAAACACTAGACTAGAGTGGGCTGTGTATTTATTTTCACTACAAACATCTTTCATTGCACTTTCATATGCCATGATTTCTAGGTTACACTCCATGCACAATAATCAATGCATAAACTGAATGTAGATTCTTCAACCAATTTACAATTACTAAATTCTACATAAACTACATTTAGCTGATATCAGTTAAAGCATTTATTGTAATATACTGACTTAAAAAAGAAACTATACCAAGACGTTTAGAGACGATTGTAGAGAAGCAAACAAATGTTGTCTACCGGTACTTTCAGAGATATTTATTCAAGTGAGTGTGGTTACAACACAATGTGAACCAACTGAGATATCATGACAGTAAGACCATTTGTGCTGAACAGTGACACAGCAGGTGTTGATCACTTATCTGCAATCATTTTTCTCTGTATCTTTTGTCTTGGACATCAGTACAAGCCAGAAAATTGCTTCCAAAATCACATCCTGAAAGAAAACCTTTTACCTCAAAGATAAATTGAAAATTAAATGGTCAAATATGAATAAAAACTGAAATTAATCTCAACTGAATAAAAGTATGTCAAAAACAGGTATATCAACAAATGTTTTCCAACGTCGTGCATGGATTGCTCTTTGTAAGTCTGTTTGTGGTATGTATATCAAACTCAGTCATGCTTTACAACAAAAGATTAGTTCTTGTAATGACTAATGTACGAGCTTCTACTGTTATTAGTTACAGCAGGTCCTGTATCATTTAGAAAACTCAGAAGAGCTCTAGCTGGTACAATTGTTCATTTAGGTCCTAAGGGAAGATGGAGCTCTAGAAAGTAATATAAACTCTTTGTAGTATCCAACATATCCTCTTAGCTTTTATTCATATAATGGCATGTTTATGTACTAAATAACAACTTGCTCTCTTCTCCCTTTAGAATAGATGCTCTGGTTCAGTAGAGACACTTAAAGCAGACATCAGCATCCTTTTACCAGCTCAAACTGACATAGAGATTGTACTATATATTGGTCGAGTAGTGGGCTGCCTGATGCTACTTAATCCATTCAAATTTTAATCATATTTGCTAAATAGGATAGGGCGAAGTATGACACCCTGTCACTCCTACTTTCTATAAGAAAGGACTTTATAAATTAAATATATTATTTGTAACAGACACAAAGCTAAAAACACTATGTTTGTATTAAACAGTTCTTCCGAAAAGTGAGCATGATTTCTAAACATCATCAACATTTTGTTAAAATTCAGTAGTGCATGAACTCTTGGCCTTTCGACTGGTTTTGGAGCTGTCAGTTCTGGCTTCATGAGCATGGAATACATTAAAAGCCATGTTTATATCTTTATGTTAAACCTTATGAATTAATTTATTTTCTTTTTAAAAGTCATACATGATGCTGAAAACAAGACTTGAGTAAAGATCGATTAATATTGACTAAAGAATAGTAAAGATTGACTAGTTAATATAAAAAGATTGACCACATTCTGACATGTTGTATCACTGGTAAAATACGAAATTATATTTCAATAAACAATCATTGTAAAAGGTATCTAAGACTACAATCATTCAAATATTTAAATTTTTATTCTTGTTGTAAACATATATTTAACATAAGACTGCCTTGACAAGCACAACACACTCTGTCAATTGTCAATATTCATTTAATGCAAAACAACAACAGATAAATCATGGATTGTTAAAAAAAACAGTAGTCAACATCATTATTTCAATCTAGACACAAAAGCAATAAAATCACATAGTTAAACCAACATCAGTCTGACTCAAGACACAGTTTAACACTTTTTAAAACAACCTATAAAATTAAATCAGTTTGAAGTTTGTTCAAACACTAATCCCATCAGACTAAAAACATTCACAGATTATCTCTTAAGGCCATAAATCCTTTGATGGGATTAAAACAATTATTCTAAATATTGATGTCTAAACACTGTAAACAGGTAGTCAAGTTTTCCAGACCCTTTACATCGTTATCAAAACGTAGGTGCACCACCCTCTCACAGCCCCTGAGATATTACTGTGACAACAAAGATCTTACCTGTCTGGACATCAGACAGGTAGACGGACACCTACCTGGAAATTTCAACAGGTAGCACAGTAAATCACACCTGTAATTAAGAGAACAAAGAATCATCAGCACCAGATAGAATGGTGTACATAGATGAACCTTTGATGTTTACTAATTGGTGCAGGTAGATTTGCTGAGGTTTATTACAGGTAGAGTAGACTGTTATCTGGGGGTATATAAATGAAAAGTAAAGATGTATGTAGTTATTTAACCCACAGCAGTATATCACTTCCCACAGCCAGAAGTAGGGGAAATTGAGCAATTACCTGTAATTTAAGGCTGTAAATCTGTCTGAAGGTTCTCAAGGTGAGTTGTAAATTAACTGAAGTGATGCTACTGTTTGAAATCTCTGTCATATGTCCATTTCACTTGAATTTCCCAGTATGACACTAAACTTCGATTTATTTAATTGATTTTTTTATTGAAGTTGTAATTATCTATTTTAAACTGATGCTTTCTCTGTATGTACAACTCAGTTTATGTTAACATTAGTCACAACACTCATCCCTCCATCCAAATTTGAATTTTGACCTGAGTTTTGTCTAATTCTGAAACCATAAATCATTCAGCATTTAGAGTCTCATAACCATAGCTTTACAAAATGGTTTTCATGTCCTAAGTGGTATATGTCATGCAAAGAAGTGTAGCAAAAGGGATTAGTAGCCATTGACACCGTTTGACCACAGGTCAAATAGTCAGGCAAAGATTAGTGCCACCATTGTTAATTGCATTTACAGTAAATAAGCCTTCATTAAAAAATCCAGGTGTGCCCAGGTAAATCTGTGCACCTGTTTTAAAGCTACTATGGTGAAAGTTACCTGCAAAAAATCCGATTAAATTCTAATTAGATAAGAACTCTGTAATTGCATTGTAAGGAGCATGGGTGATTGTTAATACTGAAATTAACAAGATTGGAAATGGCTTAATGTTTAAAAAGTGTATATATTATGCAATAGATGAATTTATAACTGTATTTGAATGATGGAATTATATTCAGATCAACACCTGGAGTGTTAGTAAAGTAACAATTATTTATTGTTTTGAGCAAATCCAGAAAGTAGTTCTTTCCATGAGAGTTTCTACAATAAAAGTTGATCGTTTCTCAAAGAGGCTGATGAAATGAAGTTTATATCCTTTCAGAAGATTTTCAGTTAAACAGTATGCATTAGAAATTAAAATAAGACCAAACTGAACCCAAGGTCATGATCTGAAAAACAATTTTGTAAGCTGCAGATTCACGCTAGTTTTACAGGAGGCTGAATGTGTTGTGATAGCACAAAAACTTCATATTTCTCATCTCTTTCACACTCTATGATCCTATTGTGATGATGTCCAAGAGAGATGTCTCACCCTCATTTCAATCCTTTTGTCTGGATGATAGAATAATCGAGACTATCCTACAGCCGGACAGAGACTGATCTCAAATAACCTGACATGGATATCAATTGGACAATTTCAAACAAGAATGTTCCAGGCAAATTCTGATAGCTGCCTCATATCTTATAACAGTTTCCAATTATAGTTTCTAACAGAGCCATTACTTAAAAATTTGTAAACTTTCATGATGTTTTGACATTACATATATAGTGATTTAAATGAAATGTTGAGAGAGGTCAAACGTCCATCATTCGGGTCAACTGATGCCTGACCCTTAGGGTTCCAGGTTCAGATATTAAATTGAATAATACAGTAAACTGGACACTTTTAGAGAGGTATAAATAATTCCCCCCCCCCCCCCGTTTTCATTGGCTTGCTATGTGTTTCATAATTTTATTGGCAATTCATGAAGTTGTATGCAATAAAGACAGAACATCTTCATCCTGGGAATTTGAACCAATCATTGAGGGTTCCCCTAAACTCATAAGAAATAGCTGATGAGCAGTTGTAACCTTTCGATTAATTCCCACAGCACATTTCCATCTCAGAGTGTCCTTGCATAAGATACAAGATCAATTCCTAACGAGTCAGAAATGCAAATTATTGCAATTAACAATTACCAAAATGACAGTTCATTCAGCCAATAATATCATTATATGCAAATCCAGTTTAGGTGGACATAACATCAGCTGCAATGAGAGTTATAATAAGCTTGCTTATGTAAGTTAATGAGTTGTTCTGGCTTCAAGAGCTTGTCACCTTGAGAATGGTAACGGAATTACTTGACTTGGATCACTCCACTCGTAAAGTGTTTGTCAAAATCCGCTCACTATGTTTGTCAGCCATGTTGAATATGCTTGTTTATTTCTGTCCACAAATATAACCTACAGGTTACTGGCAAACAACAAGCTTTTTCGGATAGCTAAACACTGAGCTTAGGTTAAAAATAAATTCTGAAAATACTTCAAATATCTATTTTACACTTTAGAATATCTTTTAAATTGTGTAAGTGTGTCAAATATTTTGATAAATAAATATCCCAAACTATTATCTCTAACATGTTACATGTTATGTTAATAATACAAAGCAAAAGCACCTGGCTGTGTAAATTATTTACTAAAATGTTTTCCAACAATATTAGCCCTATATGAAACCAGAATGTATTTAAGGAACAAATGACCACTTAATCTAAATTAAAATCAAACTGTTGAAAAGAGAAACATCAAAGGTCTGCTTCATCACAATTCAAATTACTTATGACTTCAAAGTAGTATCAGGAAAATATTACATAGATTCAGGATCAGTCTCAACACCTGGGTTGCAGTAATAATGAAACTGTGGCAAAATTACACTAAACCGTGAACTCAGAATCAAAAGTGAAATGCTAGGATGAAACACCTGTGGTTTTCAAATCCTCAAATTCATTAAGAAAACATCCTCTCCTGTAATGGTGAATACAAGATAAAAGCATTACACAAAGTTACATGAAGATTGCAGAATGACACTATTTTCTGTACCACTATTATTCTTTATGATTACATCTAAAAGCCTTCTATTGATCTGAGGTGAGGGGTAGGGAAGTCTTCACTATGACATGAAACAAGTCTGCAGATTAATTTAGCTAATGTTGATTTAATGACCTCAGGCAGCCACATGGTACAATGTCAAGTTCAACGCATGAGTAACCACACTTGGAGAAGACTTGAGGGTATTTGGCCCACCTCACACATGATTGGCTAGAGGCAGAATGGGAGGCGGTCAGTGTGAGTGCTGGTCAGTCTTGTGCCTAATGACCAGTTGGTGATGCTCTGTTACTCTCAAGCATCTTTCACATGATTTCCCCAGTAGGAGATCTATTCAGCAGCCTCACCATTGCTGGGGTACCGCAGGGATCCCCACTCTCACCCCGGGATAAGGGGATATTTTCTCAGGATAAGGGGTGTTTAACCAGCAGGATAAAGGATATTTACACAATTTGAGGAGGAGATGTTTTAACTGTGGCATACACATTACATCTGAGGTAAGAATTACATGCAGAGTCGCAAGTGACACATGACATTGTGCGCACTATCGTGTTTTGTCAACTTTCGACATACTTCAAGCTTCATTTAGCAAAAATTACAACTCCTTCTGTAAGTGACTTGGTAATTATCTTGTCATAATTTATTAAAGTATATTTCCACATGACTTCATTTTGAGGTCACAATATACAATATATGAAAGTAGAGAAACACTTTCACCGACATTCTTTCAGGCTTTACATCTAAAACTCTTCAAGAATAGATCTAACTCATCATTTTTCAAGATAAGATGTGCACTTTATTCAACCAACAAATACTGTTCTTAAATATTTAATTAATCCTAACACTGAAATCTTATTCACCAAACTACAACAAATTGTTTATAAAACTCAACCAATAATGATACTCCAAATAATTTAACATTAAAATTTGTCTCAAAATCATTTTGTTACATAAAACATGAAATCAATACAAATATCATAAAGATGTATAGAATATCATACATTATTGAACAACTTAGTGTAATAAATGAGTTAATTAAAGTTAAGTGTATGTCACATCACCAGTAATGATTTAATACAGCTATGAGGTATACCAGTATTATACACTGTAGTTTAACATTTTTAAAATACAACCATGAGGTATACCAGTATTATACACTGGTTTAATATTTAATATAACCATGAGGTATACCAGTATTATACACTGGTTTAACATTTAATACAACCATGAGGTATATCAGTATTATACACTGGTTTAACATTTAATACAACCATGAGGTATTATACCAGTATTATACACAGTGGTGTAACATTTAATACAACAATGAGGTATACCAGTATTCTACACTTTAGTTTAACATTTAATACAACCATGAGGTATTATACCAGTATTATACACTGTGGTGTAACATTTAATACAACCATGAGATATACCAGTATTATACACTGTAGTTTAACATTTATTGCAGTGCAATCTGCTACTGTATGTAAGTGATGCTTGCTCCTGTTTCAATACCAGACATCAAAGAAAGGTATATAATACTACTCCTCCCGAGGTTGCAGGAGACCACAGGTCTCATTGGTCGTGTAAACATGACATCTGGCATATTCAAGTACAGCTGCTGTGTTTATTTAGTTTACTTGTGACTAACATTTGGATTACTTTCTATATAAACTTCTCATTTACTCTGGGTTCATTACAGACATCAAGATTGATCGCAGCAAATTTCCTAACAATAAATGTATCCATCTTCTCACTATCAAAACACTGTTGGTAATTCTGGGGTTATCTTGTCATGATTATTTACCAACTTGACGTAGAAAGTCATGAGACAAATTTGTCGAGTAACTGTAATCAATTACAGCGCCACCTATAGCAAACTTAGATATGAGTAAATGAGCGTCTTTCTAAATGTCTTTGTGTACGCCCAGCGCCAACAGTCAGGCTTCGTGTTTACGGATGTTTCTTTTATTTGCAGATTGAGACTTTGCTGATTTTCATTGGGCGGTGTGGTGGCAGACGACACTGTTAGCTCGTTACACAGACACTCATGTTGATGGGAGGTGCCACAGAGTTTGCAAATTAGTCAAACCGATAAAAAAGTTCTTGGATTTCGGTGAAGGAAAAGTGATGTTGTAGCAATGATGAAGACTTACAAGATGAAGAAGTTGTTTTTGTTAACAGTCGTGACTTTGTGCATATTTGGAGTGAGAAGTGAAAATTTTGACCATGTGTATAGAATATATGAGGAGAAGTCTGCAGGAAACGAGTTAGGTCATGTTGCCAATGACACCAAACTTTTTTCGGTTTTCACACCTGAAGAGTCCCAGCGATTACAGTTTTCCTTATCCAGTCACAGTTCAGCATCAAAGTTTGTAATAGATCAAAAAAGCAGTGAACTGACGACAAAAGAGAAAATAGATCGTGAAACAGTGTGTCCTGGAAAACGTGATTGTGAACTTAAATTTGATGTCATGGTATTTATGCGTGATTCCAACTCTGAAAATGTTGATCTTCACTCCATCATAAGATTGACTGTTGTTATCATGGATATTAATGACAATTCCCCTACGTTTCCAAAAGAAATGCTGACATTAACTGTTCCCGAGTCTGACACTGCAGATCAGGTCTTGAGCATCAGCCCTGCTTATGACCTTGATACAGGGGTGAATAACTCTGTACAGTCTTATTCACTTATTCCAGATGAGGGTATGTTTGAGGTCAGGATTGTTGATAATGTTGGGGGTAACTCTAATCTTGAGCTTGTTGTGAAGACAGCCCTGAATCGAGAAACCAATGACTTGTACCAGTTTGAGATTGTGGCTGAGGATGGTGGAAACCCTAAGCGGTCTGGTTCAGTTACAGTTGTCCTGCATGTTTCTGACATTAATGACAATCCACCACGCTTTGTCAATGAATCATTTGAAGTGACAGTTGATGAAAATATTGCTCTGAATGTGTCCTTCCTGACTCTAGAGGCCAAAGACTCTGATGCGAAGCTAAATGGAGAAATGACCTTCAACTTCAGTTCAAGGACACCCCAAAAAGTAAGAACTCATTTTGGAATCAATGCAGAAAGAGGTGAAGTCTATGCTATCAAGGCACTTGACTTTGAGACAGAACCTCAGTTCAGATTTCTTGTTGAGGTCAAGGACAAGGGGTCAAAGCCACTGTCATCACAAGCAGAAGTCATCATCAATGTTGCAGACGTCAATGACAACTCTCCTCAAATTACAATCCAAGTTTCTGGAGGGGTTAGAGAGGTATTAGAAAATGCTGCTGTTGATGATTTCATTGCCCATGTCAATGTGTTTGATGCAGACAGCAACAATAATGGTGAAGTCACTTGCAGTGTCAGTGACAACCATTTCAGAGTCGAGAAATTTACAAATTTCCAGTACTACAAGATCTACCTTCAGACTCTTCTAGATTATGAAACCACAAAGACATTGTCAGTGAATGTTTCTTGCACTGATAAAGGAGCCACTCCACGAACAACTTCCTCCTCTTTCATTGTAAAAGTTCTTGATGTCAATGACAATGCCCCTGTCTTTCCAAAAGGCAACATAACAACTTTCATGAAGGAAAACAACCAGGTGAATCAACTGATTTTGACCCTGACAGCAACCGACGATGATGGTCCAGGCAATAATGACATTTCCTATGCAATCATGGATGTTTCAGCAGATCTGGCATACATAAACGAAACATCAGGTCAAATCCGAGCCAGGGAAAGTATAAACCGGGAACAAATCAGTTCTTTTAAGTTCACTGTGGAAGCAAGGGATCACGGCTCTCCGGCAATGAGTTCTTTTATCACAGTGACTGTCATAATTGATGACGTGAATGATGAGTCACCTAAATTTTCCAAACCTCATTTTGAATTTGAAGCACCGGAAGGACGTTCAGAAAACACTCTTGTTGGAAGACTCCAGGCCTACGATTCAGATGTTTCTCCAAGATTTCTGTTTTCAATTATAAATGACCAAGTCTCCGATACCTTTTCAATTAACTCTGCGAGTGGTGAAATCTTCACATCCAGAGAGTTAGATCGATTTGCTGAGAACAAATATGAGTTAAAAGTTCGTGTTTCTGATGCAGACAGGTCTGATTTCAATGATACAGCCGATGTTACGATTTACGTTGTGGAAGACAGATCAGTCCCCCCTGCCATTTCCATCCTTTATTCTGAAAATTCCAACAGTTCCATGACCTTCTCTACTGACATCAAGGTCGGTACTGTGATTCTGAAGGTGGTTTCACAGAAACAACAGTCAAACGACATAAGACAGGTCAAGTTCATGATCGAACATGGAAACGAAGATGGATTGTTCCGACTCGATGAAATAACAGGGAACCTGACCCTCATCAAGTCTATAGCATCGAGCATGGCTGGAAAATATAAAATTCTGTTTTCATCCCATTATGAAAACAACCCTGGACAAAAGGCGTTTGTTATTGCGGAAATTGTCTTCATAAGTTCTCCCACTTCAAAGGATGATAGCAAAGGTTACATCATCATCGTCATTATCATCATCTGTGTGACTGTGGTCTTGGCTGGAGCGATCATGTTAGCCATCTGTATGATGAAGAGGGTGGACAAGGAGAGGAAACAATCTCAAAGAAGGAAGAAAGAAGAAATGGAGAAAGTGTATCATGTGGACAATGTTGACAAACTGGCATCTCCTTCAGATGATCATGTCAATGTCATGGTAAAACCAAAACTCAGCTTCCGAGAAGATAAACCATCAAGAGACATAGAGGTATGTTTCATTCTTAGAACATTCATACTGTCCATTTAAATGTGTTAATGAATTCAAAATTTTCTGTATCTAACAAACAAAACTGTTCCGTTATATCAGAGCAACAAATTTTCACAGGGAAGATTTAGGAGAAAGCAATTTAATAATCATAGAGTACATAATCATAATAGAAGACTCTTTAATCTACGAAATAAAGAGTCTAATCATAATATGGTAATACATGCACGTTTTTGTTGAAAATGCTGTTTATGCAAGTAGCTATTTTCATCTTCATAAAACACAATTTATTCAAACATTTTTTACCATATATGTCATTATAGAATTTAATTATTGAATTCCCCATATAACAAATATGAAATACTACTATTTTCTTTTAAATTCAAAAGAGAGCAAGTTTGCAATCATATGAACATAATCCCATAATTCTGGTGACTTGAAAATAAGAAAATTGTATTCATATAAAACCTGAAATATAGAACATTTTTATTAATTCACATAATTCTAAAATTTATTCCAGTAGAAAAGTATTGTTATGAATTATGAAAATAATTTCTTAATACCTCAGTAGGATTTCTGTAATATACACAAACCCATGTCAAACTCACAATACATATTTACCTAATAATCTTACACAAAATACTAAATTATGTAACAATATTTACGCTGTGTGTCAATGCCTTGTTCATTTCACTTGACCAACCTCTACAATATAATCCAGGTATGACACTGATTAAAAAGAGTGTGTACTTTCACAAGTACCTACATGAATTGTTTAGATATGAGTAAGAGTAAAATATTTATCAAGAGATTACGCTCCTCATGAAGTGAAGGAGGGTCAATTCCAGGTAAATTACCTGTGTTGACAATTAGTCTTGGGAAGGAACAGGTACACATTGTTAGTTGTTGTCAATATAATTTCAATACAGCAGAACAATATTGGTATATAAGCTTTTTACCTGTTAGGTAATTGGCCAGGTAGGTCTTAAGAGTCTTAGAGTAGCTTATTTGCCCACCTGAAGGGATTAACGAACTCACTGGTGGGTGCTAAATTCAGGTGTTTTAATAACTTGTAAAAGTCATCCACTGGAATGATATTTGATATTTTTGTTTTCCATAAAGATAAAGAACATTGTAATATGTGTACTCTGTTTAGAGATTAAAGGGTTTTATATTGGGTAATTGTAGAATGAAAGCTATGAAATATCTCCAGTTCATAGTGAAGGAGGCATTTTATTATCGGGACCATTTAATTGACATAATAAAGTTGGATATAAAATTTGAATATTCAAATAATTATTTTGAAATATATTTTAGTTGATATAAATTAACTTTAATGATAGACAGTTATTTTTTATTAACCGACTGCCAACAGTCTTACTCAAATTAATTTGAAAACAAAATATGAAACAAAAACAAAATCATAAAACAGGAAACAAATATTAAAATCAAATATTCAAAGTAAAATATCAAGTTCTGTTTCTCATTTTGTTAGACTAGATGGAAGGTAAATAGGAAGTTGTAATGTTTTATTAAAGATAAAGTTAGACATGACAGCAACAGGATTTCTCTGTTGACGACCATGAACTAACATTGAACCTTGAAATGTCATGTTGAAAGCTCGCAACAAAAAGCGCACGGAACTCGGAAGAGGATTTCCAGCATCTTTCAACATCCCGATAACATGTAGCCTGTAATCCTTATACTGCGACAGGGTATTGGCTAAAGTCGTTTGTCAGTGATGACGTTCGGGGAGCAGCGAGACACCATGTTGACACGGATGTTTTGTCCGTTAAGTCATTTAACCAAATCTAATTGGGCCTAAGTTTTTGGTCGTGTGCGTGTTGGCGTTCTGCTTTACCTTTGTTTGAAAACTCACCAGAACAAACACCAGCCTGCTACAAGGGGACAAGGGAAGTTTGAAGGGGGCATGCGATCAAATATCATGGAATGCGTTCTTGCTTACGAAGTCGGAATTCAGGAAAAGAAGGATTCATAGAAGGCCATAACTAAACCATTGTCAAGCAAAACAGTGTCAGAGACTTATCTCAGAATTTCGTTTTTGTGGAACAGAATCCCCAAATAGTGTCCTGTGTGGCGTTCAGATTAAGGGCTGTTTTTCAAGGCAAAGAAAGTCTCTTACCTTGATCCTGAATCACCAGACATCTCCAATACCTAAAAACAAAAGAATATTTCAAGATATTTCAAAATTAATAAACTAAAACGTCTTTGAGAATTGACTAATATTGAAACATAAAAGATTATTATTGACCCAGTCTTATTAATAATTAATATGGAACTAATATGTAAAGGGAAGGAACTTTCTGTGTCTCAATGAAGTAATTATACAATAACAACACTAGGATGATTTCTGTTTTGAATTGGTCATTTTGGTCAACATTTTTTATTCATTGTTCTTTTCAATCAATCTAATTTCAGCGGGATGCTATTGACTCTGTGTCGACAACTCTTCATTCCAAGAAAAATGTGCAGTTTGCCAATGACCCTGTCACCAAAGTTGAAGACGATGTGAGCAACCTCTCGGCTGAAGCTGACAGCGGTCATGGGGGCAGTGAAGAAGATTTCAACAGTACTGGAAAATTTGTGTTTCTTCCGCACGATTCAGGTAAAGGAAAAATAATTCATAAAAGTTTTAGAAAATTCAGACCCCACTGGATAGACATATATAGTAGATTTGCATTTAGAATGATAGTATCTTAGACATCATATGTATATATTTTTTTCAAGTTTTTGTAGCCAGTTAATGAATATTTATTGACATTAATTATTTTCGGAAATATAACATTATTTGAGATGCATTTTCTTTCTTTTCTTTTTTCTTTCATTCTATACAAACCTTGTTTTGTGTGATTTCTGTCCAATCTGGTACCTTCTGTGCAAACATTCTTTGAATTTTCTCTGCATTCCTGCCTGCTTTCTTTATTCATCCTGTCAGTTATTTCTTCCTTCGTTTTGCCAGTGGTGCACAACACAAGTTATGTATAGCAGAAGTAGGTAGATTTGGTAAGTTGTAAATTACCTAGGTGTGTCGGTAGCTGCTTGTTCTAAGTACTAATTGTCCCTGCATTAATTTTCCATTGCTTTCAATTTCTTCTTTATTTGTTTCTTTACATAAAATAATTTTTTCAAAAAAATCAAAATGGAAACTAAAAAATTCCATTCTTATGAAATAATAAAAACATTTTAACTTGAATTCTAAGAACCAGTGATTTAAAAAATAGACAAAATATTTTTGCAGTACACTCATAAATATTTTGTTGAAATTTAAAGAATTATTTCCAGCTTTTTGAACATTCCAATCTGATCTCACTGAGAAGGGCAAAGAATCCTTGCTTTCACTATAATTAGTTGCTTTCACTTTAGTTTGCCGTAGTTTTTAGTCACTACCTTCTAGTCACTACCTTCGTAGATCTGTTGTGCTGTTTCCATGTGCTTTATGATACTGATGTTGTTTCAGTTAACACATCTTTCATGTATATCATAATAAACCTTTAATCCTTAAACATGTCTTTTTGTCGACAGCTACTAACGTTCCTGTGAATGTGCTGATTTAGTGCTCACAAAAATATAACATTTTATTTATACTCTTTTTAAAACAGGACTTTAAAAAGCAAAGTATAAATTTGTATTTGCATATATTCAAATATCATAATAGAAAGAGTTTAAAGAAAATAATTTTTGATGCAAATATTTCTATTTCTTGTGAATTTAATTGTTTCTGATTGTTGTTTTAAAGGATAAATGTAAAGGAAATAAAGTTATTTTATAATTTAAAAACAAAATTTGTTTAAATTTTCAGATTCTTCCCAACAGCATAGTCCATGTGAATCTTTTGATTTCCGTCCAGAAACTAGTATTTTGAGTTCATCATCATTGCAAGAATGGCTTGTGGAAACTCCTCGCAGAGCTAACACCCCCAGAAACATGGGAACACCACCCCCAAGGATCAGCCTACCTCTGGGTTGTGAAACGCCTCCACCAAGGACGAACCTGTCTCGAAATTTAGAAACACCACCTCCAAGAAATTATCTCCCTTTAGCAGACATTCTTCCACGTTCATCACCTCTGTCCGGATCAATCAGGGATCCGCCATCAAGGAAATCATCTGCCAGAGTGGGCCAGAAGTCGGTCCGGTTCAGTCTGGATCAGCCTGAAAATCGGGATTCCAATATCTAAAAGGTATTACAAAATACATGTAGCTCTGTAGCAAATACTTCCACTACCTCTGAAAGGTAGGACATCCCTATCCCCACCCCCCCCCTCGCC
>JAUELE010248530.1:8270-30321 GCA_031471655.1 Diodora aspera | reverse complement strand
CACCGTTGTATCCAAAACGTGTCACCGTTTGGACCAAATATCTTTCCCCGTTTCGTCTAATTGTGACCGTTTCGTCCAGTCGCATGTAATCGTTATGGCGTATCATCGTTTTGGCCAGTTCCATGTTTGCTTATACGTATACAAACTTCCGAATGCAGTGCGCATAATTAGGTCTCAATTAGTGTGAAATATTAGTGTAAAAGACCGGAAACAAATACAGCACGGTATTATATTACTCTATCAACAGAGGGACAAGCTCTGAACATCGATTGGCGTACCTGCAACTTTGATTATGTCCCTTTAACATGTACCACTGTGACACATGAGTTGCATAGTACATGTGCCACTTTGAACACGTAAGTTATATATTTACATGTACCCCTTTAATCACGTTAGTTACACATTTACATGTAGCACTTTGAACACATGAGTAACATATTTACATGTAGCACTTCGAACACGAGAGTTACATATTTACATGTACCACTTTGAACACGTATTGCACATTTTACATGTACCACTTTGAACACGTAAGTTAACTATTTACATGCACCACTTTGAACACGTTAGTTATCTATTTATATGTTCACCTTTGAACACGTGAGTTACATATTTACATGTATCACTTTGAACACGTGAGTTACATATTTACATTTACCACTTGGAACTCGTGAGTTACATATTTACATGTACCACTTTGAACACGTGAGTTACATATTTACATGTACCATTTTGAACACATGAGTTACATATCTACATGTTCCACTTTGAACACGTTAGTTACCTATTTATATGTACACCTTTGAACACGTGAGTTACAGATTTACATGCACCACTTTGAACACGTTAGTTGCATATGTACATGTACCATTTTGAACACGTGAGTTACATATTTACATGTACCATTTTGAACACATATTACACATTTACATGTACCAATTTGAACACGCTAATTAAACATTTACATGTACCACTTTGAACACGTGAGTTACATATTTACATGTACCACTTTGAACACATGAGTTACATATCTACATGTTCCACTTTGAACACGTATTGCACATTTACATGTACCACTTTGAACACGTGAATTACATATTTACATGTACCAGTTTGAACACGTGAGTTACATATTTACACGAACCACTTTCAAAACATGAGTTACATATTTAATGTACCACTTTGAACACGTGAGTTACATATTTACACGAACCACTTTCAAAACATGAATTACATATTTAATGCATCACTTTGAACACGTTAGTTACATATTTACACGAACCACTTTCAACACGTGAGTTACATATTTACATGTACCACTTTGAACACATGAATTACATATCTACATGTTCCACTTTGAACACGTATTGCACATTTACATGTACCACTTTGAACACGTTAGTTACATATTTACATGTACCATTTTGAACACATGTTACGCATTTACATGTACCAATTTGAACACGCTAATTAAATATTTACATGTACCACATTGAACACGTGAGTTACATATTGACATGTACGAGTTTGATCATGTGAGCTATACATTTATATTACCAGTTTGATCACGTGAGCTATACATTTACATTACCACTTTGAACACGTGAACTATGTATTTAATGTGCCAGTTTAGACACGTTAGACACTTACAAGTACAAGTTAGAACATGTGAGCTTCACGTTTACATATACCAGTTGTGTGTTAGACATTAACGTGCACCAGTTTGAACATTTTGCTATTCACATCTACTCATGTCTTAGTTAGTCCCTGAGAGATGTATGGTGGAACTAACTGAAACTGAGTGCTGCTTCCGGGGAGTGATGTGGTGTCATTTTTATAGACTTGGGCTTCAGTAACCCAATGCTTGTCATACAAGACTAACATGGGATCGTTTGCTTTTACTTTTCTTTCTATCCATCTCGTTTATAAACTATCTTGTTCCTAGGTGTTCACCTTGCACATCAGGCTCTGTTATAGCTGAAATATTGCTCTTGCAGCGTAAAACATCATCTCAACTATACTTCGCACCTCCCGTCCTGCTCTTATTACTGCTACTACTACTGCTGCTTAAACAACAACTAATGCTACTAACACAACTGCTACTTCTGTTAAAACTTTTTAGCTGCTACTTCTTCAACTGCCATAACTACTACTACTGCTACTTGTACGTTTAGTACTATTTCTTGCACTATTACTACTGCTACTAATGCCACGACTACTACTGCTACTTGTACTTTTAATACTACTACTTGCACTATTGCTACTGCTACTAATGCCACGACTACTACTGCTACTTGTACTTTTAATACTACTACTTGCACTATTATTACTGCTACTAATGTAACGACTACTACTACTTGTACTTTTAATACTACTACTTGCACTATTGCTACTGCTACTAGTGCCACGACGGCTACTACTGCTATTGTACGTTAAGTACTATTACTTGCACTATTACTATTGCTACTAGTGCCACGACGGCTACTACTGCTATCTGTACGTTTAGTTCTATTACTTGCACTGTTACTATTGCTACTAGTGCCACGACTACTACTACTGCTACTTGTAATTTGACTACTACTACTTGCACTATTGCTACTGCTACTAATGCCGCGACTACTACTACTGCTACTTGTACTTTTAATACTACTACTTGCACTATTGCTACTGCTACTAATGCCGCGACTACTACTACTGCCACTTGTACTTTTAATGCTACTACTTGCACTATTGCTACTGCTACTAGTGCCATGACGGCTACTACATCTACTTGTACTTTTAGTACTACTACTTGCACTATTGCTACTGCTACAAGTGCCACGACTACTACTAGTACTACTTATACTTTTAATACTACTACTTGCACTATTACTTTTGCTAATAGTGCCACGATTACTACTGTTGCTACTTGTACTGTGAGGACCATTACGTGCACTATTACTACTGCTACTAATGCCACGACTACTACTACTGCTACTTGTACTTTTAATACTACTACTTGAATAACAACTATTTCTACAAAATCTACGTAGAATTACCCATGGCAGTAACAGTCGTCACACTTCCATCCATCCCCAATACCTATCAAAACCCCACCGATTCGCTACCCTATTTCTTTTCATTCCAACCGCTATCACATTAAACGAGATGGCAATGACTCCACAAACCAAACTGGTTTTCCATGAATGGAAGAGACAGAGACTACGTTGACGCACTGCCTCCTACTCACACACATACTCATTCTGCTTTTCATTCTATTTCAATCGATGCTTCGCTTATGACGTAATATAGAACCCTTGCCACCAAGGTCGCCCTTGAATCGATTGCAAATGGCCGAAATGATGTTGGCGATCGCGTCTGTCGTGAATGTACCAACTCAAAGAGGTTGGCTTGGAAGTAAACGTCAGCGCCTCTATGAACCGTGTTTCTGTCTAATCTAAATCTATTCACCGTATTCACGGACCTCTTCCCTAAGTCGGAATGCGGGGGAATGGCTGATTATTGAGTTGTCTGTGATGCTGGAGCGGGTAATGCTATTCAGAACTACATAACCGCACTTCAGAGCGCAAGGGCTTTGCCATTTGTTACGAGTACGATTGATAAGGAGGCGAGAAAGATGTACCCAAGTTACACTTCGACCACTGGTTGTACAGTCGGGCAAATTAAACGTTCCCTTGAAGCAAGCAATTGATTTGGTTTCCTTTCACAGCTTTTTCATCAGTTCTCCGTCTGTAATTTGAGCTACAGCTGTAATTTCAACACACACACTTCTCAATAAAAGTTCAAAACGATCGTGTACGGTTGCAAGTGGTGATTTCTGTTTTCAAGAAGGAACTTCTGTTGGCAAACTTGTTAAACTCAACAGGAAAACATCGATTGTTTATCTGTCATTCGGAACAACCCGCTTAATATTGTTTATGACTCGTGAGATTAACTGTGAACGTATATCGCTTAGGCTGATGAGGTAGAAAATGTTTTTCAGCCGACTGCTATGAGTGGTATAAGGTATTGACAGGGCTGGATTTTTATAAACATATAATTGAGTACAGAGATGTCATTGCACATTAGGTGACATAACAGCAATAATAATAATAACAATGATAATACTAATACTCCGCCTCCTCCTACTACTACTACTACAACTAATAATAATGATAAATTTTGCGCAAGGTTCTTGGTGAGTTCGACTAGGCAGTGCTTCCTGGGAGCCAGTTCCATTGGCTGTCTGGGTTGCGTGAAGAGGGGGCAAGGGTACCTGAGTTGATGATGATCCCTTGGGGAGTAACTGTGCCAGGACCACCCGACCCTCCTCTGCTGTATATTTATCTTTTTAATCTGTTAATAATAATAAATAATAATAATAATGATAATAGTAACAAGATTGGTTGGAATAATAATAATAAGAATAAGAATGATAACAACAAGTCTTCTGCCTTTGGCATGAAGACCTAATAATAGTCCATTTATACAGCGCTAATATGTAATCACTTCACACGCTCTAATGAAACCTCGACTAGGTCTCGGAGAAAATTGTTCGTTAATTGAACAGCATGTCTGTCCACAACACAAGTCAGTTTAACCCTTTGCGATTAATCTTTATTATTGTTAATGTTGTGTTAAAACAAAGTGAATATGAGCGTGTTTACCACATACTTCTTCATTTTAAACAGATCATGCTGAACGTTGTCACAACGCATTAATACCTTCGACAGGTTCAGACACACTTCACTCCCACACAGCGGGGGATATCTAACAGCACAGGAAGCGTAAGTTAAGGGCCCCACATTTTCAAGGGCCCCACGCTAAATGCTTGCACTCTATGAATTCCGACCTAGTGATTCTGCACTTGCTATATCACTACAGTCCGATACTGCTTTTAGGACCGACTGGATGTGTAAGGTTAACGATAGTTACCAATTATCGCCTTCATATGGAGTTGTTATTTTAGGGTTGGGGCCCTTGTATAACATAAGCTAGAGGCACCACCCTTGCTCCCCGTCGATACTACTCTCACTTTAGCACATTGTGGCAAATTATTGGAAACTTAATATACTGACGTGCAAAAGAAACGATACCAAGCGTTAAGAGACTACTGAATAAATTCACACATACGTTGGATATGCAAGAGGCATCCCTTCAAGATAAGGAAGTTTTATCAATGACATGATGTCAATCAAATTATACTCACTGAAATCCAAGCATGCTCTGTATTAACCATGACACAGAGACGCAAGGGAAAACAATTGAAATCATTTGGTATCGTTTCTTTTGCACATCAGTATAGAAATACTAAAACTGTGACGAGGTCCAAAACTAATACAAGCATGTTACGATAAGTTTACCAATAATGATAGTTGGCACTACTGCTCTTAGGAAGTAAAGATTGCATGTGTAAAATATTAGCCCGATCCATCAATAAATGTCTCCACAATCGCTCATACACAATTGCCTGTCATAAACCCGAGTCCAAAACCAAAAGGTTTGCATTTGTTATGGCAAATTCATCAAACATAATGATATTGGGCACTGTACCACTCGTGGTAGTCGAGATTGTGTATGTAAAATATTAGCCCAATCTATTAATTATTATTTTTTAAGAAATTAGTCGCATACAAGTTATTTACGATGTGATTGACGGACAGAATTCGTGCGTCAACAAAAAGTATTCCCGTGCACACTGAAAGGCAGATATATACGCATGCAATGACGCATCTTTTACATCATGTTAGAACGTCCAATTCACTGAATTCAAACTACTGTACTATTCGCGCACAATGTATAAAACTGTTTCGGTATAGTAGCGGCCCTTCTAAAACAACTCGCTTGTCTCTTAGCGTCTCAAGTTCTGCAATAGATGAATGCATCTACCCCCACTGGCGTATTCAGTTCCGCATATTGCACGCCCGTTCTTGATTTGCGGAATAGCTTCGGACTTTGACAATTCCCACGGCTACCCTCTTGAGCAATATCAGTTAATGCAAGAGGACTATATTCAATTTATTTGAATCTGTTTTTTAAATAAAAACTATGAAAAGTCTCTATTCTGCTACGGATCACTATCTGTTACCATCAGTAAGTCTTGACGCCAAAAGCAGGAAAACCTTTTGTTATTATCGAATTTTCTTCTTTTGGACTTCCTGCCATAGACAGAAAGACTTACTGTTATTATCGGAATTTACAGACAGACAGATGGATTACAATAGCCTCACAAACAATTGCAATACTTTTAGGACATCGAGTTCGGCGTAAAAGCTATCACATACTATTCCCAGTAATCCGCTTCCGTACAGTGGTTAAATTCAGCAGGGGTATATACTACTCAAAAGAAGTTAAGGGCTGTTTGCTGTTTGAAGGTTCGCCGAAGCATATTTTTAGAAGGTTTTTTTCAGGCCATATTGCTATTAAAGATTTACCAATTACCTTACTCATCTTAACTCTCTTCATAGTATTCAAGGCCACAGGCCCATAATTTAAAAAAATGTTAATAATCGTATACCAATTACCGTAAGGTCAGGTGAAAATTTAATGCCGAAGGTAATTGAAATGTTCCTAAAAATCTGAAATTCCTGATGTATCGGCAGATGCAGCATTTGCACGTGTTGTTCGTAGCTGTCACTTAAAAAAATGCACACATTGGGATGTGACATGTGTGTCAATCATGTGGATTTTGGATGCACTGCTTCTTGTAAAAAACAGTGTTATCACTATTTTTTACTCTAAACGTCTTTTGAGTAATTGTTTAATCTGTTGAGTAGTATATTTGAACACTTAGAACTCTGTTTGAACATAATACTTCCAATGGGACTTGTTTTGATTAGGATTCAAAGATACCCACTGTCGAAACCCCGGCCACCAATGGCCATAACTCCAACACTTCAAAAGCGAGTTTACATGAAATGTGACATTCAAATACGAGGTACCTATAGTAACCATTTCACTTTAATGGGGGGGGGAACATTTTTTTCGAATAAATAGTTTGTAGACACTTTTAGATAGATAGATAGATAAATAAATGAATAAATGCATAATTGAATAAATGAATAAATAAGTCAAGAGTAAAAGTAGATAAAGTACTACTATTATTTTACAATTTTTAATTGTGAAATGTACCTCTCCCTTTTAATTACATGTTATATTCCTGTAATTGCATATAACATTAATCATACCCAGAATATAAAAAACATTTAAAAATGAATAGTGTGTCCGCGATTACCTACAAAAATAGATTTCCTCATGTCATGAGATAAACAAATAGTTTGTAAGAGAAAATCTTCCAGCTGTCCCAGAATTAAATGGTTGCTCCCTGATATTCTTTCGGTTCTACCAAGGCTACCTCACCAAGGACAAACTTCAGTTTGATTGCAAACAAAGCCTCCAAGCGGTGGCAGACTAATACCATGAAGAGGTCTTCCTGCCTTGGATATATTGCTTTGAATTTCTCAAGAGTTGCGCCCTTGAACACCTCCGCCCGATCTTCTGATATCGGCTTATTGACCTAAGGAGAACAAACTTTAATCCGATTAGCCTTTGCTCTTAAGGTCTTCTCTATGTGCGTGTGTATACTGTGGATGTGTGTGTGTGCGTGTGTGTGTCCCTGTAATCTGTCGAAGAAGTTTACATGTATATTAAATATACTGACGATCAAAAGAAAGTACACCGATCACTTTTGGGGAGTGATGAAAAAGGTAGAAGCACACGGTGATACCAAACTTTTACTTCGAAGGTATAAGCATTTGACAACATATCAAATCTGACATAGACAATAATCACCATTAAATGTCAACAGGGTCGTTTTCAAACAGTATTAGGTGTAAATTGCTTATGACCAAAAAGATAGTTCGGTATACTTTCTTTTGATCGTCAATATAAATATTTTTTCTTGTAAATGAAAATCAAAAGACTTTATACAATTTTAATAACATTTCTAAAACTTATCTTAGATAATTTTTAATGTTTTGACTAAAACCCTTAAAATCACTTTTATACATTATACAAAGAAATATCAATGTCGGTAATTATTACACAAATTTTCGGATCAAATGTCGATGCAGTTTTAAAAAAGCTGATTGTTTTGATACAACCTTATTCGCTGATATTTGATATGGATTTTAGTTGTGGTTTACAACAACCTTCCTAGTGCGATACCAGCGAACCTTTATCCCTTTCAAAGAATTGATAACGGTCTGAGGTCAACGGAGTAACAGTTATGTTTTATCTTCGGCCCGCCAAGCCCTGACAACCGTCTGTATACCTTTCCCTGAACTTGGTTTATTATGTGTCAAGTTGCTTATGAAGTTCAATTACCGCTGTGTGTTTTATTTAACCCGTAATATATAGTGCTGACATAGATTGGTATAATTCTACCTCGTCTCAAGAGAGACATTTTGTGGCCCGAGATTTCGCCGTCTTGCGCAACGTAAGAGTTAGCGCTCGACTAAATATAGAGGTCAGAGTGCGAAGCATGTGGATAAGATTACGACGCAAGGGTTACGAGACAAGTTCGTCTAATTCCCTGACCTCGGGATAAGGTCATGGCCTCGTCTACCACCAAAATTCGTCTGTTTGTTGTCGTAAAGGCGACGAGTTTTCAAACTATACGTAAGCTTTATTGGACGGGAACTATAAACATTAAAATTCAGTGTTTATTAGGTGGCGAAAGGTTTTTGTTGATGTTAATTACGTTAACGAGGGGTTGGAACACTTGCTGAAAAATTTACCCCAGCGAACGACATCTGGGTTGGTTCATGTAAGATGTTGACTTTGCCTTGACAGTGATGTCGTGGTCTCGGAACCCTCTGTGTGCCAGGAATCACCTCTGCCCGCACGGGTTTTCTGCTGTGCTTACGGAGCGCTGGCTTCGAGCTACGGCAGACGACTGGAAAGCTAGCAGACGATCACTGGCTTCGGCGGCGTGCCGAGGAGATTTCACATGAATCGGTAATTATTTTGATGAGCACGAGAAGTTCACCTCCCCTCCTGTCACCTTCGTAATATTTTAGGTTGGCCTTCCTCCCCTCTCTGAATGAGCGCAGCCGATTGGACCACTTATACGCGCGACCCTCGAGAGCGGCGAGTCTCTGCTAGGCGTAAGAATACGTGCGGGAGGACCGACAATCGCGACGACAATAATGAATGATAGAACGGACCAATAGGATTTCATCCCTGAGCCGCTCGGTTATGCCCCGCGTGGCTGAGGGTTCTGACCAAACGACTGTAATTGTCGCTCACCAATACACTTCTTGAACTTGTATGACACCGCTCTCCATATAAGGAGAGGTAACCATGGAAACTTAGCAGTTTCAACAGAAGTGTCAGAGTTCAAAGCCGGTCGAGCACAAGCAGGCCGGCCGTACACTCTCCCAATAGGTTGAGTCGATTCATACGCGTATAGAGCTTCACTGATTCAATAGCTCGGCTGTGGGGAGTACGATTATATTTACAGTGTGCTCATGGGCGAGAGAGGCATCAAGGCCGGATCGCTCTGCCTGTAAGAAGGGCTCATGTGGGAGCAGACGACACTTAGAAGATCTCCTGTCACCCGCCCATTCGGTCGGATTCTGTTAGACCAGTCAGACGTTCTTTGGCTCATGACATCCCGTTAATATTAGACAGACTTATACCTTGAGGGAATACCAACTTAACTAACTTGTGCATGAAGCTCATGATGGCGATGTCTCCACCTACAGTAACCCCGAACACAGTTACCCCGTGGCGCGACCCTTCAGAAGACATCGGGTGTACAGCGACCCCAACGGCAACAGCGGCGCCACACCCGACCCCGGTGCCGCCCGGCCCGACCCCGACGGCAGTCACCCCTACCCCTGGCACCACGCCTCTTAGTCAGGCGTCTACAGACAGCACACCCCCTTCTCAACAGAATGGCACATCAAACAACAACTCGGAAACTAACAACAACAACAAACAGCATATCGAGTGTGTCGTTTGTGGTGACAAGAGTTCGGGCAAGCACTATGGACAGTTTACATGCGAGGGATGTAAAAGTTTCTTCAAAAGATCTGTTCGACGTAACTTGACCTACACGTGTCGAGGAAACAGGACTTGTCCTATAGATCAACATCATCGGAACCAGTGCCAGTACTGTCGCCTCAAGAAATGCTTGAAGATGGGTATGCGGAGGGAAGGTAGGTGGGATGCAGGTCAGTGTAATAACGATGGATATCTATTTTTTAAAGATGCACATCAAATTATTTAGCGTGAGTAATACTCTCTCCCAGCTGGATAGTCCCTTTAAATCCAGGCACATCGTCTCGTGATCTGCGCCGTCGTATTTCACAACTTTTTTGCGTTTGGAATAATTTCTAAACTTTCGACTTTTTATTTTCAAATTTTCTTGAAGTCAGAATTTTAAAATATCCGAACTCTTCCTGTCTGCCTCTTTGCCCAGCGACGCTAACGCTATGTTGTAAAACGTAAAAAGACATTCTTTTTATTTTGACATTCCGGCAGAAAGAGAAAAGTATGAAGTGGACTTAGCGTGAAGACTGGGTGTCGGGAGCTTGTTAATGAGATTTCTACTTCCACACGTGTTTGCGTGTTACGATTGTTCCTCACGGCAAACCATCCCTGCTTTTAACTCATCTTTAAAATATTGTCAGCATTAATTTTCTGTGTTCAGAAATTAACCCAAGACTCTTTATACAAATTGTTATGGATACCTTTGATCATTATATCCATTTATATATAAACATTTTTTTTTAAATATACGTGCATCTTTAAAAAATTAAAACAGGTGCGAACTATAATTTTTGTGGTTGATGTTCAAAGATTAAATTGTTTGATTAAAGTTACAAAATGTTATTTTGGCTCGTTAAATGTATTTTAACACAACTGTAATTTAAAGATCTCGTGATGTGTGACCAAATGAATTGGTTATATCCTAATAATAATTTTTTTTTTCAACAGCTGTTCAACGTGGACGGGTTCCTCCAACCCAGCATCCTTTCCCAGGACAAATGGCATTTCCTAACGGGGATCCTTTGAATGGACATACATACCTTTCGAGCTTTATATCAATGTTATTGAGGGCTGAACCCTATCCCACGTCTCGTTACGGACAGTGCATGCAGCCAAATAATATCATGGGAATAGAAAACATTTGCGAGCTGGCAGCAAGGTTGCTGTTTAGTGCTGTGGAATGGTCAAGAAATATCCCCTTCTTCCCTGATCTTCAAGTCACAGACCAAGTGGCACTTCTCAGACTCGGATGGAGTGAACTCTTCGTCTTAAACGCAGCACAATGCTCCATGCCTCTGCATGTTGCACCTCTGCTGGCTGCGGCAGGATTGCATGCAAGTCCAATGGCGGCAGATCGCGTTGTAGCGTTTATGGATCATATTCGCATATTTCAAGAGCAAGTGGAAAAATTGAAAGCTCTTCACGTCGATTCGGCCGAGTACAGCTGTCTTAAAGCCATCGTCCTCTTCAGCTCAGGTAAGATATTTACATAATCCCTTTTCGTAATAAACCACCTTCTAATGCAAATTTTCATCAAAACCAAAGTTGTGATATTTTACAGTAATTATATAAGCCTGATGCATGTTCATTATTGACCTAACCAAGAATTAAAAGAAAATGACATTTTTGTAAATATATCACATTATATAATATATTCTTAGTTATGATTTAATTGATATTAGAATATGGTGACCTTGTATCTACAAATTGAAACAGCTGTCCATTAGCATAACCCTCGAGATATCATTTTATTATCTACAGACAGAAATATTTTAGAGGTCTTTATCAGTGAAGGTATTACCGCTAAAAATAATTATTAAAATCTACAGCTGAGAGGGAAACCTTAATGTGTCAGACATTTACAAATGTGAACTCCATAAAGATATCAATTTATTTATTAATGTATTACGTCATGACAATACCATATCTATTTCCATAAAATTTGTTTTGCACTTAACGTTGATAAAATACAAACAAAAAATGAAATCAAAATCCGGAAGAAAAAAAACCCACTATAAAAATGCACAAATCTTGAGTTGGCGTGTGGCCCTATTGTTCTGGCCATCAAACCTAACAATAGGTGAACAAGCACAATAGGGTCCTTTTCTCTCGCGGCTCTAAAGAAACACTCTCGGTTTTCACACAAAAAAAGACCTGTGCATTTTAATTAATAATTATAATCAAATTGAACGGTAACCATCACCATACAAATGCATTAATAATTAAAACGCGCAAAGAGCACAATTCTGATAGCTGGGCAAGGACTTAATATTGCGATTACATGTTAACAATTCCATGTCGTTGAACGAAGGGTGATAAGACGGTATTTACGGTTTGTTTGTCGAGCTCTTGTCTGTATGTGTGGCAATTAAGCGCCCAAGGTGAAATAAACTATGAAGAGTAATGTTTTGCACATTATTAAAACTATGGAATCTCGTTAAGAAGTCAGAAGACTAATCACCGCGTGTTGGAGATCACTACATTTCATCGATAAGGATCTATTTGCTCGAACAACGGCCGTTTGATTTATTGATCAGGTTTGCCGATAGGAGCTCAATTATTCGATGTAAACTGCAATTTGCTAATTTGCATTCATTGTCAAAACCACTATAGTCCCCGAAGGAAACTTTTGAAGTGTGGGTTCATTATGCCGAGAGTATGGTTGAGGAACCGTTACTGGCTAGACGTTTGATAAAGAATAATTGTGGTTTTGGTTTTGTGATTTATTTAACTTTTAAGTAAAGTGTTGTTTGAAATTGTTATGACTTCATGTTGGTTGTTTATAGTGTTATGAATTCATAGTATAAAATTTGAGTACTGTCCAACCGAAGTTTGTAAAGCATATTTGGTTCCAGTGTTTCAATCTGCATCTTAAGTAACATATTTGTAGGTAAAACTATTCTTAGCACACGCGATTTCTGGGACGTAGAGTAGCTTGTGGTGATATTGTCATATGGTTGAGGCATACGTTGTTATAACACTGACCCCAGGCCGCAGTTCGGCGTGTGATCGGGGCTACCTTCCATTACATAAATGTTACCACTTCGATAACCTGAAAACCTAATCTCTACTCTGTGTTAAGTGTTCTTTTTGTGTTAAATGAAGGTCAGCTTTTATCACTGTTCAAGATTTTATCATTGGGACTTGCTACAAAGAGAACTTCCCATATTAGTAATACGTGTACTTGACTTTTAAACAATAGCTGACGAGCAAGTTGGGGAAAAAACTATAAAGAAGAGTGATTATTGAATTGCAAAACTATATTGAGCGTATATTTAAAATGGCGTTTTATAAAAGGTAGTACAAATACATCCTTGTCTTAATTAATTATCAAACACTGGCAAATTACTTGCGCTTCGTGCCGAGTAGTTTACATGTGATGGAGCACACACAGGATAATTTGTCGTTTTGTTTGAAAGGAGTTGGGTAATTTTCTCTGACAGCCATTCTTTATCAAAGCAATTTCACTCAAGCTTGTGAAAAGCAAAGGTTTTTATAGAAGACAGCATTTTCACTATTAGCGGCACTCGCAGAGGGAGGCTTGGCTGGCAAACATGAATTCTGCTTCCGTGTTGAAATTAAAATTTGGATAGGACTCTTTAGGGATCTCTTCAGTTCCCTTCACGGAGCCTTTCTAAGTTGTCCAAAACTGGAGAAGTCCTGCTTGTGGATTTTCGTCGCATTTGGCACAACGCTAGCCTCAGAGGTTAAGCCAATGACAACAAAACACCGTGGACTTTGTTAGACTTCGCTAAACTGATGCATTTCGAAATGATTTACAGAAGGGAACAAGTAAATGAACAAATACTGTGTGCCACGGGGCCTGTGACGTTCACTACTCCATGTTAAACTGCGAGGAGAAAATTGTGTTAGAACGTGTTAGCCTTGGTCCACAGGCCACATCCTCTTCGTTCTCATTGACACAAGGGGTATTTTGCATTTATCTGGTCAAAAATCGAGAGTTGACAAAGTTTTGTAGTTCGTGACATTGTATGTTTTGCACCTACACGCAAAACAGCGGTCACGCGCGCAGTTCAAGGGGGAGCCTGATCTTTGAGATTTGGAAGCGGAGCAGACGAGACCCGAAGCAGACGACAGGACAAAGACGATGTTGGACTCATGTTAAACGCCTCGGTTTTACACCGTCTCTAATTAAAGTACATGTTAGCATATATCCGCGACATTGTTACATTCAGTTCATGACTATTGTTTGCTCAACAAATTAACACTAGCTCTTTTCAACAAGCATACATAATATACTTGGTAAATATTTCTTTTATGCCAAACATTAGCAATCTCCTTACATTACCTGTGAGAACTCCTTATGCGTGATTTTATTTCTCCTTAATGCAGTTCCGATTGCAACCACACTTTAAATGGAGAGAGCGGACGACACTTTAATCTCTTGCACGTGGAAGATATTTGACAGCAATCTCAGGATTTTTTTACATCTTGTAAAACAGCCTTTTTTTCGTTCTAAAACAAGTTCATTTAATCAGTTTGTCGTTCCGGCATTTTTCGGTACCGCGTAAAGCCTGCCTACGGTCAAAGGTAGCATGTTTGATAAAATAACAGATCTTTAACAAGAGTATCTTACGAACCCTCTTCAGTTCCGGAGAGATGTGATGCCTTGAATTCTTCGGGGCCCTGCATAAACATTTATCACCTAATGGACCTAATTTTCACAATATCACGTTGGCAGGGGCTAAAAATTTGTTCAAACAACAAGGGGCTTCTAGTCGATACTCCCCGCTTATTTTCATTTGAAATCAATACCCGCTCGTCTGTTAATTTGTATCGTGGCGAGGGAGTGCCATCAGAATTCTATATTTTGATAAGCGATGGAGAATTGTGAAAGACAGGTGTGCCGGAATAAGCAGAAACAGTGGAACATCATGTCAGGGATAATCAAAATACTCGTTGTAAATATGTCCTGTGGCGATCAATTATTAATTTACAGTTAATGTAGTCGTTATTTCAAACGATATTTATGTCACGAGGGACGTATTCTTTTCTTATTTCCTGTAGACATCAATTTGATTTTTGAGCTCCCTTCACCGAGAAAATAATTCTTTTAAGAAAGGTACGTCTGTGTACTTTGGAGGGTCGATTGAGAAGATGCTATTTACTTGTCAAATATTTTAAAATATGTTTCAGTGTAGGAACACTGCTTCTATTGTGTTCTGCAAAACTTGAATAAACGCATGTCAAGATAAATGTGAAAGCATGCCGGTATAAAAAGTTCACGAGAACATGTTTTGTACTGTCGTCTGCTAATTATCTTCTGCCTCGTCGTCTTTCAAGCTTGAATGAAACCTCGGTTTATAAAATACAAAATGAGGCAAGAGAAGAATGCTTAACCTCATGATGATGTTAAATAGATGTGCTACACACTTGCTGGATCAGTATTTTAGTTATGATTCATTGATATTTTTACTATTGTTCGCCCCGAAAAGGTGTAATTTAGTCCGTCTGACTGTCGTTTCACTCGCCATTTTTCAGTGCAGCCATGCGCTAAGTTTCAAATTGGGGCTGCGAGATTTCTCTCTGCTCGCGTTGTGTAAGCGATCTTGCTCGCTGATCATTTGTACTAGCACATGCCATCCCACAAACTTCCGCAGATTGCGAACCAGACGCGTAATCTCGTCTGCTCCAAGCTTACTAAACAGCACGTGGTAGCAGACGAGCCGAAAATTTCCCGCCAGAATAATTGCAGCGCAGATAGGACTGTGGTAAAATGATCAACTTCTTTTGATGTCGCGTTCGTTGAAACACACTTCTACAAACCACAATTATTGTCATTGAAATGTTTATTAATAGAATTAAGAGTTGGGTGAAACGGCTTTTCCTTTCCACATAGTTTGGCTTCATTACGTTAATTACAACAAGTATTCGTGTAATTTTGATTACTTGCAAAATAAGCCCGTTGTGTGGGAAACGACAATTGCATAACAGACCATGCCCGGGCTTAAACGTGAACACGTTTGTTTTACTAGTTTATAGAAGTTTAAGTAAAAAATTCATAATTCCAGAACGAATCTTTCAGCTTTTATTATATAAGTTAGTTTATGTAATGGAAACCTCGATACGAAACGCTCTAAATACTTTTGCCGGTTCATAAAGTCAAGTAGATTTATGAAACATACCCTCGACGTATATTCTCGGAGCTTGATGGGAGAAAGGTCATGGAAGATATTTAATATGTGTTGATACTGGTTCGGAGAGATTTGTTGGTGATCTCGCCAGACGCACGTGAGCATTACGCCACCAAAAGGCGAGTATGTGTGATGCAGGTGCCGAGGTCAGGGCTGACTGTGCCGTTATGCCGAGAATTCGCTGTGCTTTCCTGATTAGGGGGCAAACATTTCACTGCTTTTTCTTACCAAAGAATTAATTGAAAATCTGGTTTGAAATCTGAATGTCAAACAAAAATGTTATTTTTTAAATTTTTTGGCAATCTTCTCTTATGTAATAATAGTTTACACATTTCTGCATTTTGAGACTTTTTGTTCATTTTATAAATTTTAAAGATTTTTTCTTTAATTTAAAGATTTATAGAAATTTGGTATTTTGTGGCCTTTATCGTTTTAAGCTTTGGGGATCTTGATTTCAGTTTTTGTGAAGAATTTAATGGATGGACTTCATTTAAGTAAAAAGTACACACTATTGAAGAGTTTTTATGTTATAAAGAAGATACATAGACGCTGTTTAAAGAAGTTTTGTGTTGTAAAGAAGATGTAAGCTAATTAATAATTCTGAGTGCATGTTTCACATGGGGAGTTGTTATGCATTAGGTGTCGATGAAATAAGGGGATTTTAAGAACGGGCCTGGCTGCATCCAGATGAAACATCAATAAACTGGCCGCATTGCCCTCGCTTTTATTTCCCAAGCCAAGACATAATTCACAACGACACAATTTTCATCTCCCAATGTAAAATTATCCCAACCCTAAAAATGTCCCGCATCCGAGGGAATTTATGAATCATAAAAATATGGCGTCGTATTTGCAGTTTGGTCACACAATCGCCATTCTGAGCATGCACAACGTCAATTCATAAAGTCGGACACCACAAAACCATTTTTAAACGATAAACCTAAAAAGATGCTCCATATACAAATTATTATATCATGTTCAATTACATTTTAAACTCAGTCTTTTAAATTTTGTTTCCAAAACAATAAGTGAATTAGTAAGTAAATTAGATAATTTGAACTTTAAAAGAGTACATCTCTCTGAAAAGTTTGTACAGAAATCTTAGGTCGCGGCAACCTTTCGTGGCAACATATGGCAGGCTGATCGAACCATGTCCCTCGCTAACATACAACGTCTCTAATATGTCAAAGCCCCGGCTAGAAAAGAACCAAGTCGCAACTCCTAACAACTCTTTCGAATTTTAACTAGGTCAGAGTCGCGGCGTATTTACTCACAAGACGTAAGCCCTTAGGTCATCACCCGAACATATATGATTTACTAAGTTCAACTAATAAATATCGTCTGCTATCGCAGCACGCCAGACGTAAAACAATGTATCGCTTTATGCTGATAACATAATTACTTGGCGGCGTATATATTATGACTAATTTGTAAGGTTGTTGAATCAAACACCCTTACAGGTCGCAGCTGTTTGCCATAGGGTTGGTGACCCCATAATTTGAGACCCGCATTCTTTGCACTTCTGCTATGACGGCGAACGCCAGCTTAAATACAAGTATAACGTGATTGCATACAACTTGCTTGGAATGTTAGACGAAACCAAGAAAACCAGGAACGTCCTTGGTTTTCGTATGGAATACATACATATTTACGACCTAATTTCTCCATTTAGCTTACACATTTGAGATGGCTAGACCTAAATAAACATTCAGCGTTTAAATCGCCATAAAGTCACATGGTTAATACGTTATGTTGTGGTGGTTCTTTATGCCCGATTTATAAACCTTTCTGCTATGTATATGTATGCATTCTTTCGGTATACGTAGATTTAAGGTATCTTCTCATCCCCAATATCTGTAGCGGTATATCTAGGACCTTAACAATATACTTGTCAAATAAATAAATAAATACATACATAAATATGTAAATAAACGGTCAGTAGTGCCGTATTAATGGTACGTCGGAAAATAAATAAATTAAAACAGTCGGTCAGTGGTCCAATTGTCTTACTAACATGTCGCCAAATAAATAAGTAAATACCTAAGCAAATAAATAAATGCAGATCTGTTAACGCTTGATTACATCTTCGGCAAATATGAAATCGTTTCAGTGTTAATTAAAATACATGTAGATTCTAGAGATAATTTCCAAATAATGTTAATATCACGCTTGGTGTTTGTAGACAATCGGAAACTATACAGCCACTCAGTCGAAATGATGACGGGGAGATAACAGTTATTAAAAGGCAACATATTGGTGACTGTTCTCGCAACAGATCACGGTTCTATTGTTGACATACAAATACAGTCTGTTTATTCATGAAAACATTGAATTATGTTCTGGTGGAACTGTCATAAACATGTAAAAGGGACTATTATCTTATGAATAAGGAGAATTAGACAAGGGTAATGTTTGACCATAATTATGAAAATATCTGTCTGCATTTCGCAGTGAAAATGATTTATGGACAATTTTTGTTTAGATAACCTTTTCAATAGACTAACCAAGGTTAATGTATCAAACCTCAAAGCGACAGAGAAACGTACTTTAACACGAATTTTAATTTAAATGGTTCTGTACCTTATTGTTTTCATAAAATATCCCGCGTATTGTGATTCAGTTATATAAAAATTGTAGATCTGTTTTGTAAAGGTCTGGTCGTGTTATACATATTTTGTTCAGGTGGATTGCCTAAAGTGTAGTGCAAAGTAATTTAGGCAATGGTTGGCGTGTATGTACCATTACATGGTTCATAAATCCAGTAAAATACTTCAGCCAGCTTTACATGCCTCATTTACGTCGTCATTTGCATTGCAATTAAAAGCTGTAATATATCTGGCAAATAGAGATTAGGTCAAAAGAAATTGGTGCCTGGATCACTGTTTGGATCACTGGTGTGTTATAGATACATATCTATTGGTATTGCGACTCGAGTGGTGATTCGACGATCAGGTCATAAGACATGGTGAAGATTCTTGTAACAATTCGTTCCGTTGACACTGTTTTGAAATGTATGTTATGTCTAAAGTTTCGTGTTATTCACAACGAACATTGTTCTTGCATGTAAAAAGATTTAAAATACCAACAACAGATTTTACTGTCCATAGATGAAGATCAGTTTGAAAAAATACGATGTACTTACTGTTAGAAGTTAGAATCTCAAAATTAAATATTCTCTTTAAAGACGGAGAATTATTAAATTGATAATTCTTTGGTTTCTATGTGGATCAAAGACTGCGTTTCATTTAAAATTGAAGATCCTGCCTTCTTAACATTTAAAAATATAATTTTCTCTACTTTAAAATTAAGTTTATTTGTATCTCTTTAAAACAACTCCGTTAAAATAATACACGTTTTTTTTATGGAAAAGAAACAATTGCACATTTTTGTCTGATGTTGGAATTAGGCTGTGGTTTATTTTTGGTGATTCTGGACCGTTGGGTTACTTCAGTTGTTTCACAGTACTTGTGCTAACCGCAACAAAAGACCATTTTTTTCTGTGGAGACAAATTAAATCCCGATGATTTAAAGGGGGATTGGGCGACATGTAATATTCAGACGGCTTTCACAGTGCTGTTCATTTTATTAAAACAAATAGTTCATGTTGCAAGTGGGGACACATCCTTGCTGAAGGCCAGATGTGATATCCTCTCTGCCAGCTAGTTGGCTTCCAAGACGCGGACAGCCGCCCGCGATAAAACCAAACCCGACGTCTGAAAAGCACGTGTATAATTTCTTTTTGTGTGATTTGGACACATGAGTCCGTTTGGAGAGCTGCAAGAGAGCACGAAAGTCGAGGAAATATAATCGATTTGTGTCCAATCTTTCACACCTCAACCCTCCCTCCTCGATTGTTCATGTGGCTTGTCGAGTACCATGTCATTTGGCTGCGGAGCAGAATGGTCGACAAGAGTAGAGTCATTAAGTTAAAGTGATCCCGCAATTCAAATAATTACCTCCGCTAAAATAATGACATGCCTATTTGATGTGTTCATTGGAACAGAATCTCGGCTTTGTTCGCTGTTTACTTGCAAACAGGGGCATAAAACGGTCGGAAATGTGTCGTCCAGGTCTTTACAGCATCTTTGGTGTCGCTACCTTTTCGACGTTCCAGATCAGATGGCTATTGGAAATTGAGCATCTCTCCTTCAATAACATCATGGCCCGGAACCAGGGTTCAATTTGCCCCTGTCAATAGTTGTTACAACAGACTCCAATTATGTTGAAAATATGAGAGACATTGTTTAATGATAGCGAACCTGACTGAACGGATAAAGTCATAGGAAAATCGAATCTACGTGGTGGAACGGATTGTTCAGGACGGAGAGCAAACGAAGAACCATTTTATATCTGTATCAATATCCCTCTTGATCCAATAACTCTACCCGAACACACGGCCGCTGTTATTTGAACAATTTCATATACAAGCAGTGCTGACAATTTCATATCGGACCGGTCATTCTCTAGCCCTTGCAGATTAACTACGACTCTTGGTCTCATTTCCTTCACAAGACCAAATGCCCATTGCGGCCGGGGCACGACCAAGTAAAATTGAAATGATTATTCCGCTCCCCTTTTGGCCGGCGAAAGCTAATATCTATCTGAATCGTGATCAATACATTATGGTAGAAGGTCACGAAATATTATTGTCAAAGTGGTTCAATCTAAAAGCCCGGCGTGTACTAGGAGGCCTGTCTATCGATACTTGTCTCTCAATTTGCTCCGGCTTGTGTTGACATCTTTATATCGCTTTATTCCTGGTTTTGTCTGCGAGGTGGCCCGATGAGCTGCTCTTGCTCTATGGAATGGTTTTCTCTTTAGGCTAGAAATTACTCCAGCTGTATTAAATTTGAGCTGCGCAAATAGAACAGAGCCATGGGTCTCCGAACCCAGATGGACGAGGCGCATTTCTTTATTTATTAACTGACACTGATCGTATACTGCTTTACGTAGGTCGAGACCAGGAATGTTGCCACTCTGGTAACATAATTTCACTACAATGAAATGTCGTAACGAATTAGGAGTGCTTTTAGAACGGCTGTTTCATTGACATACTTCCGCATGCATTAATAACTGCTACATATGCGTTCTTTGTCTTTATGCGATTGAATTCTCTTGTAAAATCAAAACCCATTATAATTATTTGTTATACTGCTGATGTATTCAGACAATGCTTCTGCAAGGTCAGACGCGTTCAAAGATCAACTGAGTGCGGGTAGGAATCGTGGAATTATAATGTTAAATTCACAATTCAAAGGGCAATGCGTACAGTGCCTATCTATACACTAGTCGGTGGCGTTGTCTATACATACAGATGAGCACAGACAATACACAATCATTCTTAGTTAACTTAGTAGTGGTTTTTTTCATTTTCGTTTTTGTAAAATTATCTACATTTGTCGAACTCATTTAACGTGTAGCAATTGCTTGATATTTTTACGAACAGAAATCTGTAAAACGCAGGTGTTTAATACGATTTCCCCATGTCAAATTTAAAGGTTTTAGAGTTGTTTATGCGATCATTTGCTTAAATCTTGCTGACAGAAATCTTGCCTGTGAAAACGTGCTAACAGCATTGGCACCTATTGTTCAAATGTATGATAAAATTGACATTTTTCTGGAAGACAAGTGACTTTATGTCAGGATTACTGAATCATTATTGGAAAGCAGCCAGTAGTCCTTGAAATAACACGATACACATTTCGAAAGTACATTTAGATGCTATGAAGGGTTGACATAAAATCGCTTATATTCAGTAAAATAATTGTGAATTGTTTTTTTTTAAATTAGAAATTCAAATTGTTTCAGTTTTGTCAGTGACAGGAGCAGAGTTTTGCTGTTAGATTGATATAGTGCTTAGAAATGATTCGGAGTTCCTATAGAGCTAGCGTGATTCGTCAAAAACATTTGATATTTTTAGT
>JAUELE010248519.1:0-10977 GCA_031471655.1 Diodora aspera | reverse complement strand
GAGCTTAAGTCCTCGTTGTGTACTCTTACTTGTGACGAGCTTAAGTACTTGTTGTGTACTCTTACTTGTGACGAGCTTAAGTACTTGTTGTGTACTCTTACTTGTGACGAGCTTAATTACTTGTTGTGTACTCTTACTTGTGACAATCTTAAGTACTTGTTGTGTACTCTTACATGTACTTGTGAAGAGCTTAAATACTTGTTGTGTACTATTGCTTCAAACGATCTCAAGTACTTGTTGTGTACTTTTACTTATGACGAGCTTAATTACTTGTTGTGTGCTCTTACTTGTGACAAGCTTAAGTACTTGTTGTGTACTTTTACTTGTAACGAGCTTAAGTACTTGTTGTGTACTTTTACTTGTAACGAGCTTAAGTACTTCTTGTGTACTTTTACTTGTGACGAGGTTAAGTACTTGTTGTGTACTCTTATTTGTGACGAGCTTAATTAGTTGTTGTGTACTCTTACTTGTGACAAGCTTATGTACTTGTTGTGTACTCCTACTTGTGAAGAGCTAAGTACTTGTTGTATACTATTACTTGTGAAGAGCTTAAGTACTTGTTGTGTTCTCTTGCTTGCGAAGAGCTTAGGTACTTGTTGTGTACTTTTACTTGTGACGAGCTTAAGTACTTGTTGTGTACTCTTACTTGTGAAGAGCTTAAATACTTGTGTACTATTGCTTCAAACGATCTCAAGTACTTGTTGTGTACTTTTACTTATGACAAGCTTATGTACTTGTTGTGTACTCCTACTTGTGAAGAGCTAAGTACTTGTTGTATACTATTACTTGCGACGAGCTTAAGTCCTCGTTGTGTACTCTTCCTTGTGACGAACTGAGTACTTGTTGTGTACTATTACTTGCGACGAGCTTAAGTACTTGTTGTGTGCTCTTGCTTGTGACGAGCTTAAGTCCTCGTTGTGTACTCTTCCTTGTGACGAGCTTATGTACTTGTTGTGTACTCTTACTTATCACGAGGGCAATTACTTGTTATGTACTTTTACTTCTAGCGATCTCCAGTACTTGTTGTGCACTCTTAACGGTTAAAACATCTTAAGCTTAAGTACTTGTTGTGTACTTTTACTTGCGACGAGCTTAAGTCCTCGTTGTGTACTCTTACTTGTGACGAGCTTGAGTACTTGTGTACTCTTACTTGTGACAAGCTTAAGTACTTGTTGTGTACGTTTACTTGTGACGAGCTTAAGTACTTGTTGTGTACTCTTACTTGTGACGAGCTTGAGTACTTGTGTACTCTAACTTCTGACGAGCTTAAGTACTTGTTGTGCACGTTTACTTGTGACGAGCTTAAGTAATTGTTGTGTTCTCTTACTTGTGAAGAGGTTAAGTACTTGTTGCGTTCTCTTACTTGTGACGAGGTTAAGTACTTGTTGTGTACTCTTACTTGTGTTGATCTTAAGTACTTGTTGTGTACTCTTACTTCTGACGAGCTTTAGTACTTGTTGTGTACTCTTATTTGTAACGATCTCAAGTACTTGTTGTGTACGTTTACTTGTGACGAGCTTAAGTACTTGTGTACTCTTGCTTCTGATGAGGTTAAATACTTGTTGTGTACTCTTACTTGTCACGAGCGTAAGCACTTGTTGTGTTTTTTTACTTATGACGAGCTTAAGTACTTGTGTACTCTTACTTGTGACGAGCTTAAGTACTTGTTGTGTTATCTTACTTAGGACGAGCTTAAGTACATGTTGTGTTCTCTTACTTGGGACGAGCTTAAGTACTTGTGGTGTACTCTTACTTCTGACCAGCATAAGTACTTGTTGTGTACTCTTACTTCTGACAAACTTAAGTACTTGTTGACACTGAAATCAACGTTAGAAGTACATATTGTAGTTGTAGATGTATTTGAAATAATAAGCGTCTATACTTCTGCACACGCATCCCCGAAATCCTGGGCATTTATGACTCCGCCAACCGTTTCCTCAGATGCCCTGGATTCGTTGCTAGGAGAGACGTGCCACATGATTGGAGGCGAGATTTCGCTGTGGACACCTCACTGATTGGTCAAAACACTGACCTCAGGACAATCATTGGGCAAGGAGTGAATTCCGAGCATCTGAGGGAGCCATGGATGGAGTCATATGCCCTGGATTTCGAGGATGCTACAAGAAACTTATCACACACACTGGGCACAAGGTCTAGCTGTGGCTTTTTAGGGTTTGAATTTTCTGAAAATAATTGTTCAGCTACCATAGCAACGATGTGTTGAACTTTGTGACTTATTTGTCAACGGTGTCTGCTTTCATTTTCGATTCGGGACTTGGGAATATTTCAACATGCTTTCATGAAATGTGATACAGACATTGAGCTTGTAGCCTTGTTCTGCCGGATAGATAACTTGCTGGAAGGTCTTTGTAAAGCTGCCAATATATTGCAGTGGGACCTTTTGTACAGACTGCTGAAGTATGAGATGTTAAATCATTCATGAGTTGTTGTCAATTTCTTTCTTAGATGCTCAACAAGAAGGACAGGTTTCTGCCATAATAAAGAAGATTGGTGCAAATGAGATTTGATACATAACTAGTGGAGATGAATCCAGCACCTTCAACCTCACCTTCGCCTGGTTCATGCAACACCACCATCACTTCCACAGGAACAGATGGCAAGGGTGCAGTTTCAAATTCAACTGCTTCAGGAGCAACTCATCCTATCGTCACTGTTAACTGTAAGTATTGTCCCGCTGAGTTTTTTAACAGCAGGTCTCGAGGACCTGAACCATTCAACATTATCGGACATTTCTATCTTTTTTTGGTCACAGTTTCCTATTGCTAATTCTAAAGATGTTCATTGCTCTTTCATAGTCAATCATTTCTGGTGAACACATACATGATGTATTGACTCACATAGTCAACGGCAATATTAAGTTGTTTAACCTTTTCTTACTCAGTCTGTTTCGGCTGGAAGACCTTTTCACTGCACTTGTTTGAATGGTGATGACTTCAATTTTCATCAGCCAATGAAAATGAATTCGCTGCCACGTGCCAAAGTTATAAATAGCAACGGGAAAGACCTTGGTGTCTGGTTGGCAAGAAATCGCCAACAGTAAAAGACAATTTATTGTTACGCGAGTATCGGATGTACTGGTAGTAGTCTGGAGGTCAAGACCGAGTTTAATATTCGTTAAACCTTTTTAGAAAAGGATGACAACCGGATGGAATCTTTCCATCTTTAGATACTAAAAAGAAAAAAAAGGTTGTGGGTCTCAGAAATGTTAATATACGACTCCAGCATGATCTTGAAGTTTACACAAAAAGTCCATTTCTAACGTAATGCACAAATAGTAGTTTCATGGATAGTAGTATATATTTATGTGTTTTGTGTTATCTCCCCAAGATTACGATTAAGATTTCCGTCAAAAGTGTGTCACATTAATTAAATATGAACTTTTCAGACACGTACTGGTTACTGTAAGTGCTATGTGTTCATTAATTACAAAGAAATAGGCTATGTTGTAAAACGTTGATACTAATTCCCTAAAAGTAATAATTGTTTTTCAAAACAGAACATCTATTGAAACGAACGTGACATTGACATCAATATTGTGTACAATAATTAAACAATAATATGATAGAGTTTGTAGAGGTCAGGGTTGTAATGACAAATTAGTGTAGTTCTAACAAAATACCCCCCCCCCCCCCCTCAAATAGAGGCTGAAAGGACGTAGGAGTTCTGCCACATTAGAATGCCATTGTGATAATGATTGAAGCAGAGAGATCATTTACTGTAACTGGATTTTAATTAAAGGCTTCTAAGGAAGCGACCATTTAATTGGGGTACCGTTGGGGTAGGGGGATGGGGGCTGGGAAATTTAAGAACATATGGATTCATGAGTCAAGAGAAAAAAAAGGAATAGACTAAAGAAATATATACTGATGGTAAAATTTGAAGCAACACCTGATTTAACATCACTGAACATGAAATGTGTTATTATAATCGTTGACCAGCAAGCAGTTTTAGATGACCTGTATGTTTGGCTTTCTCATTCAGAAAACGAAATGCACGTGCATTGAATGGCATTCCCGTGCATGCAGAGGAAATGTGTGCATGTACACATTTCTAAAAAGGCTGCTTCGAAAGCAGTGGTGTGCAGGTTTGTGACGCACTTAAATGGCTCGTAATCAGTTATCAGAAGCTGCGAAATGGCAGATTGTGAGCATGAGGCAAGGTGATATGTCCTTGCGACAAGTTGCACGGCGTGTGAATGTCTGTCACACCGTGATTAGCAGATTGCTAAAACAAACATCGCAACACAGGTGAAGTCAAGGTCGCCGCTGGTCGAGGTCGACACAAAATGACCAATTTGAGAGATGACAGACGTCTGCTACGTATGGCACGCCAGGAACCATTCTGGTTGACCAATCGACTCCGTCAGTGGTGGCAGCAAACGACAGGATTGAATGTGTCACGGGAGCTGGTCAACAAACGTCTGTTGGCTGCCGGTCTACGAGCTCGTCGTCCACTGAAAAGACCCAGACTAAGTGACATTCACAAGCGTCGGCGTCTTGCTTGGGCTCAGGCATGTCAACATTGGAATTTGCGCACATGGCGTCGTGTCATTTGGTCCGACGAATCAAAGTACAACCTGCATGTTGCTGACGGCCGCTAACGTGTACGACGTCTTCCCAACACAGCACTCAACCCCCAGAACATACAGAAGGCAGTTGCTGGTGGTGGTGGATCCGTCATGGTGTGGGCAGCGTTCACTCATGACCAAAAGGTGGACATCAAAGTCATCCAAGGCACCATGAATGCAGAAAAGTATGGTTGTGATATCATCGAGAACACTATGGTGCCTTTCCTCCATGCCAATCTTCACGTCAACCACATCTACTAGGTGGACAATGCACGTCCCCATCATGCTAGGATCATTACCGAGCTCAAGACGTAGCACAACATTGAATCCCTCGATTGGCCAAGTGTTGGTCAAGGCTTTAACCCGAGCATGTCTGGGATGCCATTGGTAGGCGTAATTCCTTGAGAAACCAGCCTGTGATCAACATTCGTGAACTCAGACAAGCTGTTGTGAATGAATGGAACAATCTTCCTATGCAGATGTTCCGTAAACTGGTTGTATCGATGAGGCGACGATGCTTGGAGGTGATTCAGGCTCGTGGCGGATACACACACTACTGATGTCCAGTGTACCGTTTCCATGAGTATTCAAGTTCAGGACGTTCTCCACTACCATAAAACATGACAGAATCTTCAAGATGCATGTTTAACAAATGGTGCATATTTTTCATATGGCAATTTTTTCTATGAATTTACCTCTATATGTTTCAAATGGAATAAATGATCTTGATTTCACGAACATCCTCTTTTTTGGCACTGAAGTCAGTAACAAGTTGATATAAAATGCATTCACACATCATTTCAGAATTTTACATCACATTTGACGTTCATTATAGACATCTGAAAACTTATGTTGCTTCAAAATATGGGTGTTGCTTCAAATTTTACCATCAATATATGTATGGAAAGTTAAATATGCTAACTATAAACAACCAATGAAATATCACACAACGCCAAGGGCGGAATTAGCAAGGGCAGTAACTCTTGACAAGTAAACAGAGCAATAACGCAGAAATGTCTTTTTCTTCGCCGAATGTTAGGAGAGAGATACTCGACATGATATGAATTGGGCGCAAGGTTTTGCTTCACTGATTGGTCAAAACACCGACATCGAGACGATCGTTCAACATAGGAGTCGATCCAGGATAAATGACGGAGGTTGCTTGAGTCAAATACCCTGGATTTCGAGGATGGGTCTGATTAGGATCTGATTGGTTTGTAAATTACAACCAAAAAGAAACAACTAAAAAACCGTAACATTTTATTTTTCTTGGCGACATGATAGAACGGAGCGGCATCTTTGTTGCGAATCGTTAAACATCCAGTTCTCTCCGATTTACTAATCTCTCTCTCTCTCTCTCTCTCCCTAACTCTCAGTGCCAGTATTTAATGAAATGGTTCCCGACTTCAAGGGACGACAACTCTTCCTCTATGTGCGTAAGGGTATCGTATCATTCGACTTGAATCTCAAAAATCAACGTACGGTTATTGCTACAAAAGACATTCCCTGGCTGGATGCTATGGCTCTGGATCAAGCAAACAGGTATGATGTTTTCCTTTCCAACATTATTGATCAAGTTTAATTATTTCGTCTAAACTTGGTCGATCGAAATCAGTGACACATTTTAGTTGAGGAAAACATTTGCGTGAAAATACCGTATTTCCCCAATGGGCACCGTATCTCTCATAAACACGGGCCTCTAATCACTGTCTCATTCGGCGCACTTGAACATTAAATGGACATAATTTAAGTTGCAGGTACGCCAATCGATTTTTAGAGCTTGACTTTCTGTTGATAGAGTAATATAATAACTTGCTGTATTTGTTTCCGGTCTTTTACACTAAGATTTCACACTAATTGAGAGCTGATTATGCGCACTGCATTCGGAAGTTTGTATACGTATAAGCAAACATGGAACTGGCTTAAGCGGTGATACGCCGTAACGATGACATGCGATTGGACTAAACGGTCACAATAAGACGAAACGGGGAAAGATATTTGGTCCAAACGGGGACACTTTTTGGATACAACGGGGACAACAAAAGATATATATATCCATCGATCATTACACTGAATTGTCCGTAGATTTTCGCCAAGTTTGGCGTGTCCTCGTTTTGGCAGGTCACCGTTTTAGCTAATACCCGTAATACGATGTCATGTGCAAATCTCTGGGCTTTGTACTTATGACCTCTCACCTCAATCGTAGCTACTCGTCCCTTTCCGTGACCTGTCAGAGGACTAGTATGCCTCTCGATGCCCGACATGTGAGAAATTTACGCATGGCGGAGGAATGACAATCGGAATGGGTGGTGTACGATTTCATATAGGCCTTTACGGATTAAGTCGAATGTTACCAACCGAATTCTTGGCGAACGTTTAGAGGTTATGCAACCAAACAGTTCCATTGAAAGTTTATTTTATTATTTATTTGGATGGTGATTATAGCACAAATGTGCTCCCCTGTTAAGTCTGAAATTGTATGATTTTTGGGGTATAATTTTTTTTAATAACATCGCTTTCCTCGAATAATATTATTTTTATCACGCGAAGGCGCAAAGCAACAACAATTCAAAGTTATCGTTCCCTACAGTAGTTTTCAAATCAGTTTCATCTTGTACTCACTTTGCGCTGTACTGAGGTGGGTCTTATCAAACTTGGCGACGAGAGGCATACGAGTCCTCTGTCCGATCACGGAAAGAGACGACTAACTATGACTAAATTTGAACAGAACCATCCACATCTCATCCCTGGCGGACCACTGATCTTGATTCTCAGAAATGACATATTATACAAGCTGGCAATGATACATGCTTTCGAAATAGGATTATTTAAATATATAGCTGGAAGTCCAACTGAATACCCTGGAATTAATTTCTTCAGAAAACTTAGCAAGTGCATAAGAATTGTAAGTCTGTGTATACGTACCTTAATGTCTTCACAAAAGAGAAGACATATTCAGAGATTTCATCCTAAGATAACGGCAAAACTTCCAAAATTTTGAACTTTGAAAAATTAAAAAAATGTTGATTGCTACCTTCTGAAGTTTCCAAAATTACCAATTTTTCACTTACTTTGTTGGTGGCAATTTCCAAACTTTTGAATTCTAACTTTATCAAAGATCACTGATTTCCAAAAGATCGAACACACAAAACAAGTAATTATTTTTGTTAGTTTGAAATTTTAGAAGTTTTACCGTATACAGTTATGTAGAAAAGAAGAAATTCAGGTGAACCATTATTCTCACAATGATTCTGTTACTATGCCAGGTTGTGGAACTTGGTACCAGTGGCAAAACACGGTTTAGACGGATAATGTGATGCATGGCACCGACAAACACCGATGTATTTACGTTGCAAGGAAACTATTTCAGCCATATAGCTATAGCGACCTGATGTTTATGATTCACGGTTCACAGCGGGATCCCTATGATTGTTTCATAATAGGGATCGACAGAAAGAATAGTGATCTAATAGAACAGATCCCAATTTTCAACGTCATGTACCACAATCATTCGGCTTCCGGGCACTATTACTCCCAAAGACACCACTTAACCCTACGGGGTCCTGATCTCTACACATACGGACTTCAGTCACCAGTATATCCTTTTGCAATCCCATCGTCAATTCTCTGATGAGGATTAACTTTCAAATTCGTAAAATATCAGTAAAACATAAACCAACTATATCCGGGACCAGCTTTCCAAAGATAACGTGACTGACTAGAGGAAGGTATGCAAGAACAATCGTAGCCTCTGATTTAGCCGTGAATATATGCCAAAGACTGCTTAAAAGCTGAACCGAGGGTCCTAACTACCATTCTTGGACGATGCATGGGGTCTCAAAACATTTGAAATATTTCTAAAAGCATCGATTTAAATCTCTATACTTTCTGTTGAAGAACTATTTACTTTGATGTCGATGCGGAAAATTTAAGATCAGCGTCTCCTACAGGAGCAAATGAGTTGCACGTGCAGCAGGTCACCATTTAAACTGAAACAACCACTATCCTCCAGAGATGCTTTCACGATTTTCATAGGGAACAAAGTGCTAATGCGAAGCACTTGTTAAACTTTAATTGAACTTCTTGAGAACATTAATTCTCATTCATTGGTTGTTTTTTTCCGTGTTCGAAAATGTCATGAACTTTACAAGGTTTCTTTAACTGATCATGCTGCCATGCAAACGAAATCTAAAATGCCGTTTCTATAATAATTATTGTGCTACCTTACATAATAAAATGCGATTTGTAAACTACAAAAGTTATGAATTGTTGTTGATAATATAGTTATATTTGTAGTTATATTTAATCTTTCTGAAAGGGCATCGATGTTTTGCTTTGGTTTTTTCCTGATATTCTCACCAGATTGATACCTTCTAGCCCACGCGGCGCTTGCGTGCGTAGTTCGTGTCATGAATTGTTAAACATGGCACTGGATGAGAAAAAGCACGCTAAGAATTCTCAATTTACTGTTTGTTGGAAGGTATTGGAATGTAGAGATTAAATATGTTAGTAGTTTGACTGTGGGTCAAACTCGCATTGCACCATAATCAAAGATTGTACCGAGAGATAAGATTTGACGCAGTTTGGATTGACATTCTTTGAATTCTTTTAGGTTTTCTTTCTGCTTTTGGAAACCAAACCCTTCGCTACAATTGGCATTTGAAGAGTTATTGCATTTCACGAATTCACTAGTCAATCTGTTTGATGCAACCTATACAAGTATTCTAATTTTATCGTTCGTGTTCTTCAGTTAAAAGACTGTTTGGCACAACTGACCTGTTGAGTCTGCTATTGTGTCTTATGGTTTTATTGGCCAGTCGGTTTGACACAACTGACGTCCTAGCTGTGCATAGTGTTTACTTTTTGGTCTGTTTGACACAACTGACGCCCTAAGTGTGTATACGGGTTTGCTTTTTAGTCTGTTTGACACAACTGACGCCTTAGGTGTGTACATGGTTTGTTGGCCAACCTGCTTGACTCAACTGGCGCCCTATGTGTACGGTTTAACTGGCAAGTCTCTTGGAAACAAACTGGCACCGTATGTATACGGTTTAACTGACACGTCTGTTGGACACAACTGGCGCCGTATGTATACGGTTTAACTGGCAAGTCTGTTGGACACAACTGGCGCCGTATGTATACGGTTTAACTGGCAAGTCTGTTGGACACAACTGCCACCGTATGTATACGGTTTTAATTGACAAGTCTGTTGGACACAACTGAGGTACAATGTATATGGTTTAACTGGCAAGTCTGTTGGACACAATAGCCACCGTATGTATATGGTTTAACTGACAAGTCTGTTGGACACAATTGCCACCGTATGTACATGGTTTAACTGACAAGTCTGTTGGACACAACTGGCGCCGTATTTATATGGTTAAACTGACAAGTCTGTCGGATACAACTGGCGCCGTATGTATATGGTTTAACTGGCAAGTCTATTGGACACGACTGGCGCCTTATGTATATGGTTTACCTGACAAGTCTGTTGGATACATCTGGCGCCGTATGTATACGGTTTAACTGACAAATTTGTTGAACACAACTGGCGCCATATGTATACGGTTTAACTGACAAGTCTGTTAGACACAACTGGCGCCGTATGTATATATGGTTTAACTGACAAGTCTGTTTGACACAACTGACGCCCTGTGTCAAGTATTGCCGGCGGATACATGAAGTTATTAGTAAGAACTCACCAACTTACTCCACTAGAGGGTCATATCATGTGATCTGATTAGAGTAATTGGGTCCAGTGGCAGTATTCATAACTCGACGAGGTCTAGACTCTCGATACACCAACAGACAAATCACTTAAAGATTGGTCCAAGTAATTATACCCATTATGACAGCGCCATGACAGCTTTGAAGATAGGATGTTGAAGTTCTTACTTATTAGCACAGATTGTCTGCCTTCATATGAATAGTATTAAGTTTTGTATGGATGGACTATTATTACCCTGTCGCAGAACAACATAATTAGAGGTGAAACTGAAAACAGACTTCAGATCCTGGGAAAAAAGGGAGGAAAAGGCAATTTTGAATTCTAATTTTGTATAAGGAAACTATCTCAACAAAGCTTCCTTGGGAGTTAGGTTTGTTTGCTTCGTTCGCAGAAAATTTATCACCTGATGGCAGAACTGAGGCATCAAATATTACAACACTCATTCATTTAGAAAAATACGTTAAATGCTAAAAAATAAACTATACAGTTTAAAGTTCGATACGTGATCAAACTCAGTGTTTTCTTTTTACAAAATCCCCAAACTTATGGAACGACATTATTAATGCAGATAAAGTTATGTATACATAATAATAATAATAAATAGTTCTTATATAGCGCAAATTTCCACAGTGCAGACTCAGTGCGCTTTGGAAGAAGAAAA
>JAUELE010248508.1:0-10977 GCA_031471655.1 Diodora aspera | reverse complement strand
CAATAAACAATGCAGGGAAACTTTTTTTCGTTAGTATATATTTAACCTAATGATCTGAAACGTGAGTCTCAAGAACACGTCAGACATATACCTATTAAAAAACTCTTAATATTCGTATTAAAACTGCCTCAATTTAAAGCAGACCTGAAAATGTAAGCAAACGATTTTAGGAGAAAGGTTACATTTGTTCACTTACCCGTCTCCGACTACGACACATTTCACAGACTGCATGTTGTGTTTCTGAAGCCCGCTCTGAATGTCGATACGACGGGGGTGAAGATGTATTGAAGAGCGGGTGACTAAATTCACAATAGCGACAACTGCTGTGTGTGATTTCCTTACACTACGATAATAAGGAATTTATGACAGCTCCGATCCAACCCCGACTGAGATAACGGCTGATAACATATAGACTGAAAAGTATACGTATAGCTCTCGATTACTTCATAGTTGTTCCGCTTACGTCCAGTAAAGACGGCACGACACTGGACACGCAACCGCTGTATTATAGGCCTATACATAGGTGTAGTAGTCGTGGTGCAAGGTAGACATTTGCGTGCCCACCGCCCCTTCCCATATTTAGCTAGCTCTTTTAATGTTCTTTAGCAATGTTACCACATATACCACTACTCACCTCACCCTCACCGAGAAACAATTTAACAATTCGTCGGGGGAAATTTCCAAGAAAATTTGTATTTTATTGTCTTATTTGAAAATTTGTGTATTAATTTTGTCGGGGATTTGAGACCCCTTCTCGGGGACCTCAGCTCCCACGTCGGAGAATTCGTAGCGCCACCTCTGATTAAACCCTGCTGCAATTGCACCAGTTTGCTTGTTAATTTTTCAAACCTTTCCGCGGAAATAGTCCCCCTGACCCCTTTAGAAAATGACACCTTTTTGATATAACTGTGTTGGACATTCAGTTTCAGGTGAGTTTCGGAATATTTCCATATAATGGGTCAAAAAATGTTGCGAGCGATGTGAAATGTTATGGAATGGTGAGTTTATGCTGTGTCAAGCCCTTGTTTAGGAGTTACCGTCTTTCATAGGTAGTGGTTCTTTGATAATCTTAGGTCACATTAAACTCACTGGGGATGGTTTTAAGCCGATTGAACCGGTTGCTCCCAATTGGGTCCTGGTGCCCGTTTCACAAAACGATCTTAGTTAAGATCGTTTGTAAGTCGTCCAGTATTTTCTATACTACCCGAGTAGCATTGAGCAAATGGGCATTCAAAATGATCAGCTTAACATTATAAGACTGATCGTGTTATTAAAACTCAAATTTGATATACAATAGTGGATTGCTAATCAGTTGAATCAGTGATCTAAAGGTTTTACAATCAACTTACGGCTAAGATTGCTTTGTGAAACAGGGCCCTGGTATTTAAGTATGTACACATTAAAGTCATTTAACCAAAAGAAGAAATAAATGCTTGAAAACTCAAAGGTCCATCATCAACTTTATTACCAACTGTATTTAAATGTGTCAAGCTGTATTCAAATGGTACAAACGTTTGACACGTTCAAACTGCGAGCGCAAGCAACATTAGTCAGTCATGACCCAGTTCCTGCGGCCGAAGTTACTGCGCGAACTGAAATAACGACTGCTCCCTCAATATGAACCCGTCGCTCAGGAAGAAACACAAATCGCTTCATGGGCAGTTCGATTTATCGACCCTGTTTCCGCAAGACAAGTTACTTTAAATGAAACATATATGTGCCAAATTGTGCGAGTTAAAAAAAAATGTTTTAAAAACACTCTTTATATTATAGACAACTATAACTACACGGAAGACACGGATATCACGCATTGTAGAGTTGTTACTAGATAATTACAGAACTCTTTCCTGATAAATCTGACGTGAGGCTGTGTGTGAATAACGTTTAGGTGTCCCATGCAATATCTACTTTCTAAAACCTGTAAACATTGGCCTAGCAACGTCATGTTTGCTGAAGGTATTAGACATTGGCCGGTTATGTACAGGAATTACGGCATGCTCGGAAGATAAAGGATGGCTATCGTACTTATCACATAGTGTTGTGGCACGAGAACAACGTGGTGATACAGCTCATTCGTCACATTACAATTGAAATTAAGAATATTTGAATATTCAAGTAGAAATTGTTCACAGACTGAGAAGAGTCGGAAATTGGCGAACAGTTTTGGGACCCAGTTCTCTAACATGGCGACGCACGACTCTAACATTAATTTAATGGTTTTCATAACAAGAATGGTAAATTATGTAGCATAAAACAGTTGTTATATTAAATATAGTACAAGTGAGGAAAGGTGATAAAAATGTTAAATATACTCACGGCTCCAGAGGCAGCACCCAAATAATCCAAAAAGAGAATTATTCCAAAGAGAAGCGGCAGGTGCCGCGCGAGAAATTCTTTATGCTTCATCCCACTCCGAGTTCTATCACACTTTTGCTTCTATATTATCAATTTTGAATGCCTACTGGCATAGAAAGCCAGCAAGCTCCTAAAACTTGCTGTTCCCTTACTATCCCTCACTCAAGAGAAGAGGGTAGTTTCTTCAGTTTTCCACCATCTTGTCTCGAGTTAAACAACTTGCACCAAAGTGGAGTCGGCACAACAGAGGTACTATTTTCCAAAGTTTTCTAACTACACCAAATGTGAACTATAGCAATTTTCAAAAGTCCTTTGCGTTACGTTATTCCGCCAGCCGTGATTAAAGTTGCAAATTTGTCACGAATGCAAATGCAAGAATTTCCAATAATAGGGACTAACTTCTTGCTGCGGAAGTGTAGTTCCTCCCTTTCAACGCAAGCAGACCTGACCCTGTGCTTGTGGGCGGAGCCAAATTTGTCAATCACTCCTTGTTTGCCGTGGGATAACGGGATGATACGAGAATTATCACACTATATTTGGAATATCCCACGTTCCTTTAAATGATAACTTTTTAGTGGGAAAAAGTCGTGTAAACCTACGTTCAAAATAACTTAACTTACGTTTAACTATAATCTAAAAACTGTTTTGTTATGGACTTTTAGAAGTATGCTTGAGTCGTAGTTCCGTCGCAGGTTGAATGGAAACAATACATTGATTGCAAAATATTATTTGTAACCCAAGTCACGATTACAAAGAATGAATTGTTCATGTGAATAACACATTTACGACATTTCCTCTTGAAACAACGGACCTTGAGTAACACGACAAATTCCAAACATATGGCATTTTGGCGTGGGAGGGGGTGTGACTTCAAGATTTAGGCCCCGCCTCTGTACCAAATCTATGCACATCCGCGGAGCGCCACAACCGTCTTCCAAGATATTCTTGTGGAAGAACTAGGTGCAGACGACTGAATGTTGGGGAAAATATTCTAGTGTCTGTTATAGTGAGGGATTTTATTCTTTGCTGAGTTTAATCTCAGCTGGGTGAACGGCTGGATCCCTAAAGTTAGCCGTTCAGACTTTGAAATTCCCAGTGTATGAACGTGCCTTCTTTGGGTGTCGGTTGAGCGACTGGCACTGCAGCCAATTCTATCCTCTCCATTGCTGTACATAGTTTGACCCGTAGATACAAAGCCATGTCTACATGGTAAGTAAAATCTTTTGTTTTATTCCATCATTTAACCAACTTTTCTACCGACTGTCGTTTGCCGATGCGTCTGTTGTTGAAATGTTGGTACATAATAAACTTCTTTCGTATTTCCAGGCTCCTTCTTTGTATTGCTGTCGTCTTGTTAGGAACCATTTCTAAAGGGGTAGACGCAGTAAGTATTCATTGCTTTAATATTAAAAGTGCATGAAATTCATCTGTGCTGGAGCCATTCACAATGGTACACGTGTTGAGAAAGTACGAAAACTCGTGTATTGTCTTTTAACGGAACACCTATTAAGTTGTAGCAATTTTGAAGTTCAAATATGTTTTCCTCGCATATATTAATCATTTTTTTCGTTATAAATGATCTTATGTCCATGGTTCTTCATGTATGTGTATTTATTTGTTTGGTAAATATCGCATTATCTAAGAATCTGCAAGTTTGTGTGTACCCTGGTTAACCCTACGACAGTACAAATTGTTCAAGGGAGCAGTCGTTATTTCAATTTGCGCGGCCGGCTGTCAGCTCGCGGGCAATATCACTGAGCTGTTTTGCACGACTGTTCGGTCCACTGTTACCTCAGACTTCCAAATAAATATTAGTTGACGGGTTGGGCCATAATTGTTTTTTTCTCTCCTTTTTTTAAAACATTACATTTTTTTTCATTCAACGTTTGATATTTGGTATCAATATTTTTTACACCATTTTCAAACAATGTTGGAAAAGTTCATTGAATATCTCGGCCGTTTTCAACTTTTCAGATGAAAATTTTTGCAAGATAATTTGAATATATGTGAGAAAGTTTAATGCTTTTAGATTGTAAATTAACTGTGTAACTTACATAAGTTTGCATTCAGATTCTTAAAAACAATGTCTTCTGAATGACTTTTATTTTCTAAATTTAAATCCAAATATTATAACTGAGTTAATTTGTATAAATTAAATAGATATGTGTAGCTTTTCAAATGGAAAACTCATCGTGCTTACGAAATTCTTTTGTTCACTTAAAGAATACTTCAACCTGGATGAAGATAAAAGATGTCTGCTTTTTCCCCCTCAGTTTTGCTAATGTTCACACTAAGGTCACATAGTCCTGAGAGTAAAAAGACAGGAGATCTCTTATTATATAGGTTATACCTTTTGTGTTATGGAATGACAGGTGCTTGCCTGGTAGTATTTCTCCAACTGAGTGTGTGCAATTGTTCTTTTTCATTGTAGTGACTTTAAATACATTACTGATATACACTTACTGATATATACAATTACAGTGGTGACTAAGGAGTTGGGTGGGGGGGGGAGCAGAATACACTGGGTGACAGAAACAAATTTCATATAATGGGGGGGGGGGGGGTCTGATCTTGACTATGAACATGAAAAGCAGGGAGGGGTGGGTGGGGGTGTAGGGTTACAGTCATATTTGTGTGATGCTGTACTGGTGCAGGTAGACTAACATTTAGTTCCAGAAATATTAACCTAGAAAAATTATTTACTTAAGATATTAAAATACTAAAACCAGAAAGGAGCCCAGAAATTAGAACCTAAAGTTGAGAAATCCTAGACTTGCTAAATATCTAGACTTGGGGAGGACTCCATTATCTTTGTATGCTTTAGGGTCTGGGAGACAGACTATGGTGCGCAGCAGGTAGCAATCCATCAACATTTTAATATTATGGGTTCGAATCCCAGCTTGGTGACCTTCTTTCTTTCTCTCCATTATACTTGCTATCCCTGTCATTATACACCTGAAAGATTGATGAAAATGTTCAAATATTTCCCATTTGAAATTAGGTCATATGAGGAAAGCAATAAACATGAGATACCTTTCAGAAATATCAAGTTAGAGTGTCTTTGCTTTCCTTTGATATTTATATCATTACTGGGAAGCTAATGGGACAGAATGCTGGTCAAGTCATTTCCATCTTACTGATGAGTCTGGTAAAGTAATTACCATTGACTGCAAGAGTTATCTCCCCCTGATTCAACCATCATTTCCCTGCGTTGGTATTTCCTGTCTTGACTTAGTTTTCCAAATGCATACATGTGGGATAGTCGTATGTGCATATGGATAGAGATGAATCAAAATGCAAGAGGAAATTCCACTGTAGCTAAGGGAAATGCTAGTTTAAATCGGAAGGAAATTGTAGCTATTCTGTTACTTTCAGCTGACTGTATCTTCTCAGTGGCTTTGACAATGAAGTGCTTGTTCACTTGAGACTCACTTGAAATTAATTGAAACAAAATGTTTGGTATATCCGGACTTTTATGATTTCTAGTAAACATGAAATTAATTGTGTATGCAAACTTACAAAAATTTTAAACATTAACAAATGTTTGAATATTTAATTGCAAAATGAAAATGTTCTTAAAATGTATAGTTTAATGATCTTGAATTGTTAATGCTAATTTTAGGTTCAGAGATTGTAATATTTAACTGAAAGAATATACATGTACATTGAAAATTGAAGTTTGAATTTTAAAATTAAATTTCTTTAAACTTTTGGTTTAAATGAAGCAAAGTGATCCTGATAAAATAATTTTGTGCTATGTTATTGAAGCAATCAAAGTGAACTACGTATTCCCTTTATGAATATCTTTACACACAGTGTTATGCAAAGAGTTTCTGTTAGATTTCCAGTAGAAGATGACCATGACTTTTGCTTGGAAGAATTGTTCTTTGTTCATTCCATGAAAAGTTAAAGCAATTTATATGACAAGTTGGACTGTTGTAATTTTTTAAAAATTTATTTAGTTATTCACATGTCCTTCATTGTTCTTGTTTCTTTCCTTTGTATTCACTTAGTATCTTCTCATTCTCGGTGGATTTTTAAAGATGACATTGTCATGTTCATGGTCGTTTTCATAATTCTGCAAACCTTTTAGTTTATGATCATGAAAATGTTATGACAAATGTCTTTGACCATTTCTGTATTTCATCATCAATTCATCTTTCTGCAAGGCCTTTACATGATCACAGTCCATGTTGGTTTTGCCATTCACACATGGACATTACATCTTTCTAATGCACTTCACAGTACAGGTGCTAAAACCATAAACTGAGCTTTCTAACAGTTTCATCCTGCAGTGCAGTTTGAGTAAAGAATCGGACACACCACAATGGATACAGATACTGTTCATTCGGTGTATAGTATACAAAAAGCAACTGAGCACAAACTTGTGTATAAACCCTGCATCTTGACTGAGAGGTGGTTTTGGCACTGTGCTTGCTTATAAATGCTTTTGGTTTGATCCTACCATCTTGTTGCCATCACCACCAGGGGAATATATATATAGATGAGCTCATCAGGAAGGCATGGCCGAGGTTGTCATGGACACCACTGACTGTCCGCCATTTTGGATCACATTGGCTGCTCCTCATTCGTTACAATGGATGCCAACTTTCAAAACTTTCACATATTCTTTCATTTAGAAAGTATAAAAAATTTAATTCTTCATAAAATTAAAAAATCTATTAATTTATATTTTATCCATGAAATAAACTTAAAAGTTTTGAATTACGAGTTCATGACAGGTAAAATATATTTCAGAAAACAAACAGTAATACATGTATTGTGAACTTGTAGATGGTTTATGCTGAAATCTATACATTCTTTAAAAATAGTTAACAATTCTAAAGAAGAAGAAATGAATCACCAAGCCAATAATTTAAATACAAATTTATTAATTTGAAAAGTGTTAGTTGCCTCACACACAACTTGCTCAGTCAAATTAAAGTTAAGAGTAATGACAGAAAAATGATACATATTAATCAAAATTAAAATTTTTAGGAAGCATTTTTTTGTTCTGTCTCACAGAATTGTAATGTCTTGATTCAAACTTTTTAATGTATTCTTTGTTGGTAGGCAAAATTACCCCATACACAAGATGTAGTGTTTTTGTTCAAGTTTCTGCTCAGTTTCTATTAATCTACACTGGTAACTGTATTCCAGTATTATGGTAAATGCTTTCCATTCTTATTCTTCACTCATATCCATTTAATGAATAGCTTTGTCTCTCGATCCGGTCGTCCGGACTCCGTTACACAATCTGACTGCTATACTCCCATTTGTACCCTATGTTAAAACTATAAAGCAAGCTGAAACATGGATACAAACTTGGGGCTTGTTGTTAGAACTTAATGATTGCCAGGAATCATAATACTAGCCATAAAATACTTGTTTTTAATGAGAACTGTCAAAAGTGACACCTACTGTGCACTCATAGAACCGCTAATTAGTCGTGTATCATCTCAGCCCTGAGAAAGCAAGCAAAAGCTATTTGTTTAGCTTATCTTACATGGGTTCCTGGGCCCTAAGACTCTTAACAGGTGTGTTGCATCATATTGTGTAAGGAACATAATTGGCATCTTGTAATTTCCCTTAAATTTCACAAGGAGTTCATCAAGTGACAAAATAAGTTTTGTGAAGCATGCATGCCTGCCTATTATAGAATATTTTCAGTAACAAGTTCATATTATATTGCATTTCAGACAATGTTAACAATGATGATGATGATAAATTGATGATAATAGTAATAACTGACTTCTTTGCTGATTAATTCATTTTTTTAAATGATATAATATGTCCATAATAATGATAATGATTATAACGCTAAAAATAAACTACACTTGTAACTATGGCTAACCTCTTTTTAGTTTATCGTTATATCTGGTTACATTACCTCAGATAATCATTGGCACAGTTCTTGTTATGTGCCGTTAACCAGTTATTTTGACCAGTTATTCTCATAAATGTCACCAGCTATATTTATCAAAATATTACTGATATTGTTCGTCATATGTTTATATCATTGTCAAATCCATCATTCTCACAAGCTATTTCCATTTTGTTACATAAAAATGACAAAAACTCTGCATATATGTCTGAAGACTTTTTCAGAAATAGCAACTTATCAAGTAAGGGTGTATAATACTTTTTATATTTTTTAACTTCTGAATTGAACTGAAATTACACTTTAGTTGTTCTCTGCAGACATCACTTGCCTCAGATTTTTGTATGTTTACAGGAAAAAAATGAGTTCTTTGAATGTTTATATTCCTGGAGTAGACAAGCTGTCAAAGTTTAAAGATTATGGTGAAATTGTAAAAGCTCTGTGTTTATAGAACCACCCTCGGAGTAGTGAAATGAAATCTTCTCCCTCGGATTCTGCCGACTCAGGGATTTCAGAGCTGAGTCAGGTTCATGCACACCCACAGGCTACTTCTAGACTTGCCCCAGTCAGTTCATGCCCGCCCATGGGCTTCTTCTAGACTTGCCCCAGCCAAATTATATGTATTAGTCCAAAACTTGTAGGGACACAGAGACCTTTTTCAGCCTTTTGGGGCAGATCCATGATAAAATAGGATCTACTATAATTTTCACCTAATTGCCAGAGCCGATATATCAGCGTTAACATATCATAAGGTTTAATTACTATAGAAATAATAGATTCTCTGGGATTTATCACATGGTACAAACATGGTTGAGCGTGTATGTCCTTATGCTTCAGTGTCAGGCTGTGATACTTTAGTGTTTAAAATAAAATGTACCAATATTTATATCTTTTTAATACCTTCTACTCGTACAGATGTTCAAAGATGAAACATTGAACAGAGAAGTAGATGGTTGACACAGATTCTGCCGCATGTAAAAAGTGCTGATATGCAATTGCTTATCTATAAGTATCAGTGTCATGCAGAATTCCTGAAGATAAGTTTAGACTTTTGTACTCTAACAAGTACATTTGAACAGATGTATTCTAACTCAGTCAGTATTTTACCGTGCTGTGGGTAATGCAATAAGGTACCAAGTACACTTTTGCTATTTTTAGGAAAATGGACTTTAAAGATTCGACACAACTAAAAGTTGTCCGATTGTCAGATATATGATGTTTTATTACATAGGTTACTTATTAAAGTTGGATACATGGTCACAATAAAGGTCTTCCTTCTCTAAGCACAACAATGAAACTGATAAAATGCATTGAAATATGTACATATAATGATAAATACACAAAATATATTACATATTTGTTACTTTAAAATGTCTTCTAATTATCATTCTTCTTTTTTGACCCCCAGGTCATTTAGTCAGATTTATTATCATGCGCAAACTTTCTGAGTAATCTCCTTGTACAAATTAATGCCAAGACATTCAGCCTACATTTGGCACATCACTGTGACAAGATATTAGAGCTACTGAAAAGAAAAGGAAGAGAAGGACTGTCTAAGAGTTATATTTTTTTATAATATTTACGAATGTCATGGAGTTCTTTATGAGCATTTGACAAAGGTCGATGCAGAGAGATATAAATAATATTGTGTAGTTGTATCAAACTGAATTAATCTGTGTTCTAATGGGAAAGTTTTTGAGACTTCATTATAGATGTAGGAATTTTTAGATTTCACGTGACAGTTGAAATGTATCATACAAATTATTCCCTAATTTATTCAGTTTAAAGCTGTATAATAAAACAATTGTATAGTTATGTACAGAAACATTATTGGAGTTTTGAAAATAAGTTTACAGAAAACGAATGAGCACAGTGTAATTGCTGTGAGTTGCATATGTTAAAATTGTATACAGTAGGCATGTGGTTGGAAAATCATTAAACCATGCAAAACATGAACCAATGTTGTTAGGAATGCAGTGTGATAACAGGATAATGTGTAACCTTTAGCAGCTCAAGAAATGATATGGCGGTTTGTTACAATTTTTCAGGGGGAAAATGTGTTTTTGAGTTGTTTTATTTCTTTCTAACAACCTGTCACTGAGGTGTGAAATGCACAGGCATAACCAGAGGGCTGAGAGATTAGCCACACAAAAACATATCTTATGCCATGAATGACAGCAAATTAGAAATTTCTTGTGAGTTTTCACTGTTTATCAGCTTTGCTTGTTGCCCTTCTGTCACACAAAAGAGAAAGAAGTGGTTATTTCTGGAGTAAAGTTTGTTTTTATTTTGAAATTTTTTAAGCCTTATGATTTCTTAATGTTTATGGTCTTGTGGATGCTAGGATGTACACAGCTAGCTTATGTTTTGTCACTCAGACTGCAGGGCAACAGTTGTTCTAAGCTCAGTTGATAGAAAATGTGTCTTTCCTCCCAGAAGTCTCATGAGAGAGTTTGACATCTTCTGGTAGTAATCTAGCCACCTCTCTGGTAGTAATCTGAGGCATTGCGTCATCATGACATAAGACATTTTTGATTACTAACCAGAGCTTGCAGATTTCACCAGATTAATCATCCAGCTTCTCACTGGTGATTTGGACTTTCTTCCTGTGAGTGAGATAAACAGAGGGTAGTCAGTCAGTGGTGCTGCAGCACAGAGAGTAGACTTTTGTCAAGACCCTAAGGCTGTTTAAATTTTCCTAACTTTATATATGTAATATCGGAGTCAAATAATTATTCCTG
>JAUELE010248497.1:0-10977 GCA_031471655.1 Diodora aspera | reverse complement strand
AAACATACTGTTCTGCAAAACTTTCCATCTGCCGTAATTTCTAGTAATTAAAGATGACTAGTAATTAAATTAATACTGGTTCTCTTACATGTTAAGTAAACCATTCATGTTGCAAATACATTTTACTTAGCTATATAAACTAGTGGGCAAAAGAAAATATGCACCCATGTCTGATGATCAAGCAAATGAAAACTAACAAGAATATGATACTCAATGCAGAATGTCATACACAATTTCAGCCCAAACTCCGATCAGGTGACGTAACGTTTACAGAACTAGGTGGAAGGTATATCACAGTTAACAGGGATGACCAGTCAACACTGTACTGCCGTGACAAGCCCGAGACCTTCTATTGATTACGTAGCACACTCAGTAACAAGTGTGACCACCACGAACACCAATGCATGCCCAGACTCGCCGCCTCATTGATGTCGTCAGTCGCCTGATGACGCAATCAGGAATCCGATGCCGTTCGTTCTTCACAGCTTCGGCTAGCTGTTGTTGGTTGGCTGGCGATGTGGACATCTTCGGATACGATTAAGATGGCCCCACATGTGTTAGATTGGTTAGCGAGCTGGCCATGAGAGAACGTTGACGTTGTTCGCATTTAATGAGTCATCGACGAGCATGGTTACGTGAGGTGTAGCGTTTTCGTGCTGTAGGAGTGTTCCTTGTTGCTGTTGGTAAAGCGATGGCATAAACACGGGTTGAATAACCTCACATCTGTACATATGATCGTTGAGGTTGCCATCGATGATAACAGTTATCATCCCTTCGTTGGCGCAAATGCAGCCCCAAACCATCACATCGCCTCCGTCATACGGACAGACTGCCAACCGTGCCCTTTTACGACGGTAAGCTCGGACTCGACCATCGTTGTGAAACAGGTTAAACCTGTTTGCATCAGTTAAAAAGGGCTCTGCCAGTTACAGACCTGCCAACGTTCTACCCTCTGCAGTCTTTGACGTCGGTGTTCCAAGGTCAAGACCATTCCGCGCAAAGGTCGTCGAGAACGTAGGCGTCGTAACATTGTGCGTCAACTGATACCGTGTCCTAACGCAGTTGCTGCCGTTTCCGTCGCCGTGACGAACCTCATACGCAGATACCGGTCTTCTTGTGGCGTTGTCATTCGTGGTCTGTCGGATCTGTGGCTGTCCTGTCTACTGCCAGTCTGTCCGGAGCGTGAAGCAGCGATCGTTACCCTAGTACAGTGGAGGTTTCTTGCAATTTGTGTGTCGCTGGCAAGTATCTGCTCCATTCCTATATGGGTCTCCCCCTCTCCCTGTGACGTGGCTTATCTTCTGCGTTTTTTAATTACCTATGATGATTAAGTACCGACTCGTTGCATGCATTTTTACGAATACCCTGACAACCTGTTGGGCGAATTTTGGCCACTGCACGTGCATCGTTGCACGTGATGTGTTGCTTTTAAAAGAATGGTTTTGCAATGTTTGGGCAACCGCTGTTAGCCTAATACCAATTTGAACACTTTGACACATTTTGAGTAAAACACAGTTTAATAGTGTATGCTTTCTTTTGCCCATAATTATCACTATACACGATTTTAATTCTAAGTAATGCCTTCCAGTAATTTGTCATTATCGTATAGTCATTAATTACAAGTTTGCAGAAACATAATTGATGATTACTCACATTCAAGGGGTCCAGAAGTAACTGTTGAACATAAAGTCCCCAACTCAATCACTCATTCGTAACAATTCCAGCTGAGTTAATGGCTTTAAAACTGAACACGTTGAACAAATATTGAGGAACTAAACTAGTGCGAAAATTGTTTTTTTGCTTACTGTAAGCAAGCAATTGAAAGATAATTCACATACTTTGTGAGATTTAATAGATTCAGTTTCCATATAAACAGCTGGAAACCCACTGAAAACTAGGTCTGGGCACTTGTAAACCTAAGTCTACAGTTCAAACAATATTCAATGACAGACTATAATGCCGTGGGTGTCAATCGTTTGATGATCAGTATCACAGCGTTTCATATCGATAGTCATGCAGATATATTGCAGTCGATGATAATTGCAATAATCAATTAATTTAGTAAGACATATGATAGCATACATCTCTGGAGTAAAATGTCATGTACACTCTAACTAATTAAAAGTGCCTCCTCATTAAATTACTTAAATTAGTAGCTGAGTTATGACCTGAGTAATTTGAGTACACACATCTTATGTTGACAAACGTTACCTCGTATGATTTAAGAGTAACCGTGGAATAGGTTCAAGAAGTAAAGCATACATTACTAAGTATAAACGTCAACTGGAAGAGTTTACTGAAGTGTTATTCATAGGGATTTTTAAAAAGTATTTTAATCAATTTTCCATCATAATTAGTAATTTTAAGAAATCATAGATCATTATTCAATATTAATACTAAAGATAAGCAACCTTTAGGGAAAGTAATATTGTTTTCAGTGAATGTTAAACACAAGCTACAAAAGCTGTTTAGATGGCATCGTTCGGTGTGTTGTTGGGTGCGATCAGTAATCAATTTTCTGACACGCCCAGATAAAGGATGTACACTTTAGGATTTCCGCGTTGAGTACAAATTTAATAGCTGTCAGTGTTGGCTTTAAGGAAAGTAAACATGTGGCTTGGCATTTGTGGCGCTAAAAAAGAGAGACATGTTGGGTAGATCCTGGACGGTATGACTATAAAGACCGCTGCTTCTGACAGGGTCTACAGTTCGAGAAACAAACGACTCTTGTAAAGGTAAGTTTTCATTTAAACACATCTTAATGCCTCGCGTTTGCGAGGACGGGACCCGAGTTTATGTTATTATTTTAAAACAGTTAAAAGTTTATATTATTGCGTTTTGGAGCACATGTCCAAGTTTAAAATCTGATAGCGAAAATACAGTAAATAAAGCACATGCTATGTACGTATCGGTGAGAAGTAATTAATTAAATCACGTTTAGTGCATTGAAGATGGATACGTGGTCCAACTCAATGGTTTCTTTTAAAAAAAAAACTTATGGAAGGATAAATATTCATAAAAGTGTGTTCATACCTCGAATAATACACAAAAGATATAGCATGTGTGTCGCGTTTACAGCCTATTGAATAGCCTAATCTATTTTGGGACCTACATGCTATCAAATAAAACAAAATGATGCATTCCGAACTTTCCGACAGAGCCTTGTAAATATTCGAAAACCGTCGGAAACATTACACCTGTACATATATGCATTCGAAACATTCGTCGAGAAACACTTGGCAAAAGGTTTGATGTGAGGCGGGCTACTTGAAAATAGAAAATATATCCGTCTGCATCTGTCAGGACTAAGGAAATACGGCATTACGTAATTTGTCATACACTTTTGCAATGTATAATTTACAGGTTATGTTATTTATTTCACACATATAGCACTAGGTCTATATAGCTTTCGGGAGCACGTATCCAACTTCAAGTTGTGTGTATGCCTGTATTTCTTTCAGATGAGGACTGTGTTCTTGCTAGTGCTGGTTGCGGTAGTAGTCATCCCAGAGGCACAAGGAAGCTGGTGGCGTAGGCGAGTTGCACCCTTCTTCCGAGACGTTTGGCAGCAATCAAAGGGAGTCATTGTCCCCGCAGCAATACATGGTAAGTTTAATGTTATCTGTCTAAACATTCTGCAAGACGATAAGTCTACAGTTATACATGTAGTACACTGGTATATACGTCGGCATGCCTGAATGGTCACATTCATAAAAATGTGTGAATATAATTTAGCTTTGCACTTTCATTCTTTAGATATTGCTATCCCAGCAGTAGTAAACGGTTACACCAAATCCAACTTTTCTAAACATCTTGAAAGATGGCAGTTTTACAGTTTTATTGCATGGGTCAATTCCAGTATTTCTTATTGTCGGCCTAAATGGTCATAGTCGTTGACAATATCTGAATATTCTTTTGGCATTAAACGTTTGTTCGTCATTAATTGTGAGATATCAAAGCAAAATGCAAATGCTGTTTTCTGGAAGGTCACTGAACCAAGAACTCAACTGATAAAAGGGAATATAAAGTTATTAACCTCGATTATAATACACACGTGTATGTATTTATTAACAGCGTTTAGAGAGGGAAAGAGGGATCCAAAAGCCCACGATGTCGATCAAAACGGGTTCATAGAGCTGTCAGAAGCCCAAAAAGTTTTTGATGCCAGGGATGCGGAGGACATCATGTCTCTAGCTGATGAAAACGGTCAGTAGTGTCTCAGAGGAAATGTCAGATGTCTGTTTGTTCTCACAAAAGATGAAGTTAATTGAACGGAATGTTATATAGGTTTTCCGTGAGCAATAGTGTAGATATGGGCTCTTGTTTTTGGCGTATATAAAAGAGAACTTACTCAACAGGAAACCAAGTAAATATGTTTAAACTTTAGCAAACTGATATGAATCCAACACAAACATCTTTTCATGATAGAACTAACTATTGTTAATCAATGAGACCCATTTATCCTCAGTTGTGAGAAAAATTAAGTCGTAAGTACAATGGAATTGTTTGTTTTTTCTCCTTTGTACAATATACTGTAAATCAATATGATTAATCACATATTCAGAATTATTCACGCTGTGTTCATAACTAAAGACTTCTGTGCAATGCAGGGGATTCCAAGGTGAGCGTAGAAGAATGGCAGCAAGGTTTGGAGGACCTACTGGACATGGCGCGAAGAGGTAATTACCAAAGTTTTGTAAGAAAACATCACTTTTGCTGATATGTCAAACTATACTTTGTGATACTTTATGACATTGACCAGGGTTTTGCTGGTTGTTGTGTATGAACATTTGATATTCCCATATTTATATAAGAGTTATCAGCTGATATATCACAAAGTCTCAGTCTAGACAACTTGAACACCATCCTTCTTTTACAGAACACATTACCACTGACGGACCATGAATTCATCATGTCCGTATGGGCAATATCTACTATTTATCTCAATTCAATTTGTTTTTTAAAAAAACTCTAAACATGTTGCAGTAATATTGCATATATTCTAGTGGCATGAAAAAAAACCAATACTGGAATGAGAATCATTTAGCATTTTATCACGGGTCTAAATTACTTTTTCAGCTGCTGACGAGCCTTTGGAAGATGTGGCCAATATGTAGTTCATAATGACCGGAAATGTTTGGAGCATTAAAGGATTCACATTTCAAACAAAAAGTGATCTTTGTTCTCTTTGGTTTTGTCATTTGCTTTAGCTCTTTGGGCCAACACTATTGGTTTTAAAACATATCAGCACAATCATCACCGATATGGCGACAGTCATATTGTAAAATTGTGTTTGTGTGTGTGTGTGTGTGTGTGAATTGCTAGGACTAGGAGGCTCCCTGCATCTGATGATAAGCTTGTAACGTACTTTAACTGAAAAATGATATTTTCCGAATCTGGTATTAGCTGGCCGAAATAATAATAACAATAGCCCTTTTCAATAGCGCATTACTCCATGCCCATTAGAATCACAGAAAGAGATATGGTGCTTGACGAATACTCAGCGGAATATTGTTCCATTCAGTTGATGCTGTATATGCAAAGGAACGTTGGCCTCAGTTGGCCATTGAGTAGATTTTTATATTCTGATCTAAGTGCCCTCAGTGGAGTATAATGCTGCAGAAGACCACATAGGTAACCAGGGGCTTCTTTGGACATACATTTGTATGCCAAGCACATAACTTTTAAAGAAATACGCTGTGGCATAGGCAACCAGTGTACCTCTTAGAAGACAGGAGATATATGGTCATGTTTACGATAGAAGAAATATAATGTTAGCTGCAGGGGTCTGAATTCTTTGCAATTTATTGATGACAACATGAGGTGCATCAGAGAGAAGGCTATTGCAATAATCAATGTTGGGTATAACAAGCGAGAGAATCAGTATAGTTGTGAACTCTTTGGTAAGATACTTTCTTATGTTGCCAATGTTCCGTAACAGGAAAAAACTCGTTCGGTTCAAGTTGTCGACAGGGTCACTGAGAGAAATTTCTAAATCCATGATTACACCCAAGTCCTTTACAGAAGATGAAAGCTTTTTCCGATCTGAAGTGAACTGATACCACACTGAGATTGCTTCATGGTGGGACCCACGTCAATACTCTCTGTCTTATCATCGTTGAGTTTAAGCTTATATCTCAACATCCAGCAGTTGATGTCTTGGCAACACATAGTTGTATTTTCGGCAGCTGCCGTGGCCATGACTGATTGTGGGTTGAAGATATCCATGATTTGTGTATCATCTGCATAGTGATGCCGAAGAATCTGGTGCTCATCAATAACTCTGCCAAGGTTTGCAATGTACAAAGTAAATAACAATGACCCTAGGACTGATCCTTGGGGAACATCCCATCTAAGCAGAACTGGTTTGGATAGGCTGATCTCAACAAGTACTGACTGGTATCTCTGTGAGAGGTAAGATTCGAACCAAGAAAGAACTGTCCCATGAATGCCAAACTAGGGTATCAAAAGCAGCACTTGAATCCAGTAACACAAGTAATGTAAAGTTACCCTTGTCAACATCAAGTCTCAGGTCATTGAGGACTCTCAAAAGAGCAATTTCCGTTCTGTGGTGTTGCCGATTCGCTGACTGGACATTGTCCTAACGGTTGTGAGTTCAGATACTGCTCTTTCAATCAGCTTTGAGACGAAAGACAGATTTGATACAGATCTATAGTTCATTAAGTCTTCACAGTTGAGTGATGGCTTTTTGAGCAGAGGTTTAACAAGAGCTTGCTTAAAGGAAAGAGGCACCGTACCAGACCTTAGGCTGCAGTTTACCAGATTCACAAGCACAGGAAGGAGAATGTCCAGATTGTCCAAAAGTAACTTTGTGGGAATAGGGTCAAGTACAGCATGTTGGTAGTTTCTTATCATTTTCAAGAGTTCATCTTCAGTGAATTCTTTGAAAGAGCACAATGTGTTTGTCCCGGAGAAAGTGATCGCAGTGACATCAGGTGCTGTTTGGGAATCATCAGGAAATTCTTGAACAGATCTTGTCAAGAAACAACTCGGAAAAAGCAGCAGCTAAGTGAGACGGGCTACCATAGCAAGGAAGCCTCGACTTGACCTGCTTTCCCATTGGAGTGAACATGATGTTATAGAGGGCATTCGAGTCAGATACAATTTCTGTGATTGTGCCGTTTATGTAATTATGTTTAGTAGCGCTTCACTGCTGAATTGACCTTAATCCTGGCTGCACGGTATAACTGGGACTGGCGCTACCTTCTCTCGGTCACCTTTCTCTCCAATGTCATCACTAAACATCGATGTAGCATGCTTTGTGGGTGAGTGAGTGATTTGGGGTTTTACGTGGTTTCCGGTAATCTTTCAGCCACATCACTTTGGTTGCGCCAACATCGCGTCGATGTAGGGGCCCCTGTTTCTCCGTGCTGAAATAGAAGTGGCCGGGCGGGACTCGAACCACAACCGCCAAGTCTCACAGATTGCTGGGCTAACGCGCTAAGTTTTGTAATTTGGCTGGTCAGCGTCAGTGGGTGCTTGTTTAGTACGGCATAATTGGTCACAGTTACACTTTATCAAACCAATTTCTTGGAGTAAAGAGGCCATCCAGTGTTTTGGTAAAACATTTTGATAAAATTATGAGACAAAGCAGCTAAGTATCATGAAGGATATGCAGCAACCTGAGTAAAGGTACAACATTCTCAGATCTCGCTAAATTCCTGATTCAGCAATTCGTGATCTGCAGGAAATTCACCCCCCCCCCCCCCCAGACTGTCATGGAACCTTCTGATATTATGACCCATCACATATGACTGCAACACTTAAGACTGCGCTTAGTTTATACTATTCTCTCTGACGACAAGAATAAGTCCTCGTTATATCTATTTTGGCACCCGCCGTACTATTGCCTTCTTTTGCATAAAGTATCGCCGGCTCGGACTGTTGGTTAATATGCAATGAAGAAAGATTCCGACTTCAACACGCGGCCACGGGCCACAGGACGCCAAGTGCTAATTAACCATCGTCTGTCCATAGGACAGATACGGACTTGGATCCTAGCCAAACATCCGAGAAGCTATTATTGTTTAACTTTAAATCGTAAATAGCAGATCGACCACTAAACAAAAACTAGCAAACCTATGTCTCTTTGTAAAGATACCACAAAAAGAAAGTACTCGTCATATGCGCTGTAAATATACACATGGAACTTAATCAAGCACCACCCGATTTTTCCAGATTGGCGTGACAATACCCAACCATTATGAATTTATGGTGAAATTAATAGCTGAAATGATATTATATTTTGAGAGTGCATCCTTTTGGTTATAGGAAAACACTACAGTGAAAACAATGTGCCAAAGTTTACTCATTAAATTGGCATATGAACGTTAGCATTGGTTTTACAGGAAAACTTGTCCCTTTACAACTATTGGTCTACATAGTTCCAAAATGATGACAATGATTGTTTACCAGTTGAAAAATGTTCTCTGCCATCTTAAGTAGACAAGAGTTTTATGTGTACATACATATATGGCGCAACGAATGAATTAATTGCATCGACGGAAAGGCGACGATTGAGATTCGTCCATTGAACTAATTGTGCATGCACTTAAAGGGACGTGAGTTGAAGGACTTTTGAAAGTTCCGCTACACCTGGGCCCATGCTATCCCTATGGGAAATATGTTACCCACATCCAAAGGCGCCAGTGTCTATATTTAGCAATAGGGTAGTTCCCGCCAGCTGTATTTACTGAAACCCGGCCCTCACTCCTCAGACCAGGGAGCGTGTTGATACTCCGGGCTCAGACAGATCCTGTATTTGAATCATTATATTGCATTTTTTCGGACAAATGTTAGGTTCAAATCCCATCTGGGGAACAGTTTGGTTGCGCTTCGTCAAGCATATACAGTGAATGATATCCCTGGCCTTGTAGCGTCACCGTAATGGCTTGTTATTTTATCGGTTGAGGAATCACTCATATATCCAGGTCGAGCATCGAGTCATGCATCGCTGCAGGTCGTCATTTTGTTAAGTGCTAGATTTGATTTTGAGCTATGTAACAAGGTACTACAAACAACCCAAATCGATCAATTATAACATACAACTGCTATACACCGATTTATTATCCCCTTGCATGCGGCGTGAAAAAAAGGGTCCCGGCGATCTATTTACAGAAAGTGACACCCTGCCTTTATTCCATGTGCAGGAATACACAAAGTCTTATATCCATGTCACTGAATCATACACACACACACATACACACACACACACACACACACAAACATCAATCTGTATCCACATATATTACACACACTTACCTTTCCCGCTCTCGCACCAGGGGGCCTCGCAAAGCATCATGGGTAATGTTTACAACGTGGAGTTAACAGTCGTTCGCCGTAGGGTGCACGACGTTTCGTACCCAAGCGCTTCGTACGGAATAAGATGTTTTGTACCGAAATAAAGAGCGTTTCACACCCACATAAATACCCACATATTTCCTGCCTGTCTTACAATTATATTTGTATTTAATAAAATTAAATCCAATACAGGCACTACAAGTAAGTATTGTTTTGATTTCCAAATCCCTCATGTTGAGGCAAGATTTATGAAAAATTTGTGCCGATAGGCTGAATCCCATGTCACAATGATATTTTCCTTAGGACAACAAAACAATTAAAAGCACATGTTCACGTTTGCATATATGAGTCACAGGACAAGCTGTATGCAGATGGAAGCTCTTTTTATGTGTTAATCATTTAGAGAAATGTTTCATGAGTACGCTGAATTTTGTTTTTGATTTTTGCGACGAGGGGAAAAGGGTGTAAATAATATTTAATGAGTGCCCGGGGCTGTCTGGATAATCGAGTTATTTTGACGTTGTGAAGTACGTAGAGCGCAAGAAATGCGGTATCTCACTTCCGGTTCCGGTCGCTCTGCTTCCTCTGCACTTGCACTGCAAACATGTACGTCGGAGTTGGGCGTATCACAATGCTGTAAACATTGGAAACACTTTTTATAGATGGAGGAAATGCTCCGAAACTCTGCTTGATTTGCAATAATTAGTTTTCTTTTACAGGACACCGTCGCCGTGATCTAGATCGCTTGTTTTTATACAAGCGAGTTATAAATCACCAGCTGGATGTTAAGGACACATTTTCATCTGTTAAAAAATCGCATTTGGAAATCATTCAGTTGTCATTTTTTATTTTTTGATCTAATAAGTATTTGAAGGGCATATAAATATTAAATATTTTTAATGATTTGGTGAGCAGCAATGAGTATTTCTTTCCAACTAATCAAATAGCTTTCTTCAGTTAGTCCTGTAATATTTAGCACTGCGGCCAAATTTGACATATTTAATATAGTAGTGAGCCCCAAAATTTCCGTCTAGACATATTTTTCTTGAAATCCCAATACATTCACATGACATTTCTCCAACAGATACATATGGTAGCAAGTTTATAATTAAATATTTAGTTAATTATCTGGCTGGATGTTTGCAGGTTGGACCAGCAAGAACTGTTGCAGTGGACACAGTGGGACAGGTGATGTTGTTGCCCATTCCTGGCATTCCAACAAGAAAGCAGCTGGTGATCGAAACTGTTACAGGTATGTACATGCAATCAAACCATTTTCCGCAATTTGATTTTAATGCTGTGCATGATGTTATGAGATTGAATCCATATCTGGAGAGGGGGTGCATTGGGACACTTTGTTTTGCGCCTATATCTAACAACCGATCATAGAGCTGTTGGGGCATATGAAGTGACATCATTATATCCAGGTTTCTATGTCCATGCCTTATTGTTAGTGATGATTCGGTGGAAAAGTAGCCAGTAAAATACATGTTTAAGGCCCCAAAATAGATTTTTGTGTCCATCTTTTATATCTGATTTGACAGGTATGTTTTTCAGAATAACACATGCATCAGTATTCCATTTTATAGCACAATAAAATTTAATATCCTACGAGTTGCACGTGCGAAAGTGACGTAAGGCTTGCTGAGCAAAGGC
>JAUELE010248475.1:0-10978 GCA_031471655.1 Diodora aspera | reverse complement strand
TATGTAGTGTGAACAGAAGACGAATTAAACCGTGTTTAAATTTTACCGAGTCGACACGGGGAGTGTATCAGTGTAGGGTTCGACACGGGTACAGACGTACAGTGTGAATGCAGCTTTAGTGTCACCTGTACTCGAGAGATGCAGCGCAGCCCAGTCTCAGGAATTCTCTTGACTTCAGAAACTGACGTTTGACGAAATTTGAACAGCGTACATGTAGTTGACTTCCAACCCTCTGGAAACACTACATTTCAGTGCCAGGACCATAGTTTAGCATTCACATCATATCACATCCTGGGTATATTGATTGACAAAATCAAGTGTGAATTCGAAGTTGTGAATCTACATGTACAATTATATTTCAGTTTGATTTCTAAATCAATGCCAGGAATTTAAAGGAAAACCCTATTCAAGAAACTCAGAGGTTTTCCTTCATTTGCAATATTGTAATTTCATGTGCGGTTAGGAAAATATCAACTGAATCCTTTGCGACTATGATTTGAATAAACGAGAAAATTCACTTTCTACATTGCCTTGTTCAGCTCTTGGTCTCATTGACTGTAGTTAAGTTGCTAGATGTACATAGAAGCTATCTATATGGGTGGTACTTTGCCGTCGCTAAAAGATTCGGTAATCCATACAATGCATTGCATTCTTTTAAAATATATTAAATAATGCTGGTGTTTAGTCTATAGTCCATGCAACTTGAATATTTGACATTCGGTTTACCTAAAAACAGATTACTCTCTAAGCTTCGTTGAGAGGAATAACATAAATATAACATAAAACACTGATCCAAATGAACCGAAGCATATTCATATTGATATATGCCATCTGTGTCAATATTACTTAATTACTGTATGAAAAAAGACACACTTTATCGATCAATGTAAGGGTATTGTATTAACTACATCAGGTTCCGTTAGATAGAACGGAAAGTGGCAGATTCCTCCAGAAGTTATCATTAACATTGATCTACGTCCACGTCATATTAAATATCGCTATAATGCGTTACAAATAAAGTCATGTGGAAAATGTAATATCAAGCCCAAATCGCATTACCTGGAAGGTTTGTAAAAGTTGGGTTCACTGATTCATTGCAGCTGCAACTGTTGCATGGCTATCAAAATACTGTAATTTGGAATGGCACAAAATACCAGCCCAGATTGATTTGTGTTGGATGAAGATTGTTCACCTACTCTTTTATGTCTTGCTTCTCGGACTCGGTATGTTATTCTATACTGACATCCAAACGAACTGATACCAAACAAAATGATTACACTGTTTACCAAATGGTTTTGTGCCACCGTTCGTTCGAAATGTTCTTAATTTCGGTGAGTTTGGTTCATGTGGTTCTCGTCGTGCTGACACAACGTAAACTTTTTCTTGACTAAATATCTCTAAAAATTGCCAGTATATGTTTTTCTTCAATCGTCTCTGACAGTCTTGGTTTAGTTTCTTTTGAACGTGAGTATATCCTTTGCTCCGGCATTAGCACTGATAGCAATTCTCTGCATTCTTGTTGTTATTAATCTTGTTCTAGTTGGAGACCAATGAGACTGTGTGGGAGTGGGTTACAATATCTTGTTACAAGTGCTTGTTACATGAGCTGAATGAAATCAGTATTTGTTACTGCTTAACTCTATAAAGAATAGATTTTACAACGCTCATCGCTGTAATTGGAGATCCAGTAAACCATTTGCTACTTTGACTCTTTTAAGCAGATACCCACAAAATAATTAAGACAAATCAGAATGTATAATAAAAAAAATTATACTCATGCTAATCATTATGGTTGTCCCATATAATCGAACATAAGCACGTGGAGAAGTGATGAAATGCAGACAATAGTTTCATTGATGCGGTATAAAATTAAGTAAATCAAAGAAGTACAGTTCAAATCGATGGATCCGAGATCCATGAGGTTTCATCAGTATTGCCATACTGTTAACATGACAATACAGGGCTCCATATAGGGGGCGATAATATTTCTGCGCTTTATAAATTCTAAACGCGCAGTCTGGACAACACCGTTCTGAAGACTGAGTTGAGTAACAGTATTCTCCAAGAGTAGTTTTGTGGGCATTGTGTATCACACACTTTACAAGATAGTGGTAAAAAATATCTGGCACACTAAGTGTACACTTTTGAACCATTGGAGATACAGCTTGATCTAAAATGGCTCGTCAACCATTAAGACCACAATGTCAAAGTCTCAGACGCGAAAGAATTACCTAATTCATACACGGTTTCGAAAACGAATTATGTAATTCTCTATTGTTCTCCTCCCGAATCGTTTCTTCTTTTGGTGCTCATGTTACGTTGTGACTTAAAGAACTCCTCTGTAAAGTGAACATTAGATCAACTCTATTCCCCAGCTCGCATGCTCATTTGGTTTTGCAATGCAACTGTTAAATTCTGTCAAATAATTTGAAGATGCGATTTTTAGTCCATTTAAGACATATTATTTTGTCACATTTGGGGAAATATCATTATGTCCAATTTTGCCTCCAGTGACAAGACTAGAAACTGAATTATGAAACTTAAGCATTGAAAGAACATCAAACCTCGCCGCTCTGTCGCAAACTGCTGCCAATTACACTGCCTGTAGAGATTCCAAACAAAACAATTTTCGTAATTCAGAAAATTCAACCATAACTCTTGCTTTAATGAAGTGAAAGGTGAACAATAAAATACACATAACCTCTCATACAACCTTCGCCGTCAAATATTGGACCGGCAATTGTGTCAACAGTCTCTGAGCAGAGTCGCCTCTTCTGAGAGTTTCCTCGAAAATCTCGCTTTCTGCATTACAATGAGAAGGAAGGGAGCGTGATGAAATACTCATGTTTCCTTCGTCACCAGAGCGCTACATAATACAATTAAACGCACTCCCTTGGACAAACTCCCAAATGAACAGATGCCTTTTGATAACTGGGCTTCCTTCAAGGCATAACATGATGGCATCAAAGGCCTCATTCGCCAAGAAAAACGGCGTCCCACGCCTCGGAAAGCATTTACAACAAACTGAAAAGAAACTCCAATATGATGATCGATAGAGATGATCTGAGCTTTTCTCCATCATCGCCAAGATGATGTTGTTTGTATGTGCTTTGGTCGATAATAAATAATCTGCCTTGCTCGTTTTTCAATAATCATCGCTTCATCGTGGTCTGAAGCTCTTCTGACGCCATCTGTGTACATTTGTTGAACTTAAGAACGAAGAGAAAATTAAAGATCAAGGTGGCTGGTTGCTTGAAAAACATACAAGTGAAAAATGGAACATAATTAAATTCTTTGTTATCAGTTGTTATTCTCTTTCACTTACAATTTCCTGTGAATAACTCCGACATTTACAAAGCAAAGGGGTTTTTATGAGGCGTATAAACTGGATAAAACTTTCAGGAATGTGTCGTGAATGTGAGCAATTGATTATTGATTAGTTTATGGAGGTTCGTTTGTGGAATATATTCCTTAAAATTTAATGTTGATTTTTAACTAGCGACAATAGTGATGCTAGTAAGAAAAGGAACAAGTATATCAAACAACGATGGCCATTTACAAATACATCTCCAGTACGAATGACCTATATTGAAACTAGAATACGAGATGTTGCAATATTAACACCGATTCTAATGGAATAAGACATCCAAATCTGTTTCATGTTCGAGAAAGAGGTCACTATTTACTGACAGTTATTATGAAAATGGATAGTTGAAACTTAAGACTAATTTATTGATAAAATTACTCAGAATAAACTAGAATGGTCGCTCGCTTTCCCTCGGCGCCTTCTACCTCTCCGACAGCCAGTTCTATCTATAAAATGTTTCAGTCCCGCTAAGAGGAAATCAGTTAGGCACAGTGCTGTCCAACATGTTTCTTTTTTCAGTTTCTATGGAGGAAAAAATTAAAACGTCAAATCATTCCGATACTTATGGAATGAACTTATACACTTGAGATTTGGCACTCAACCTTCCACGACACTTAATGCCAGTAGAAGACAAATGTATTTATATGCCATGTCTCTAACACTGATTGTTGCTATGTGTGAAGGAAACCAAAGGACCTGAATATGCCAGACAAAAGTGAACGAATAGCAGTAGGTGTAATGTTGCTTATTGCAGTAATTTCTCAGCTATTTTGATACACAAGTAGTATATGGGAGAAAAGCCAAGGAGAGTTGCAAGCTAAGGTTATGTTGGAATACCACGTTACTTGATTGAAACTGGTGAATACGAGGTGACACTCGAAGCATATCAACTACAATATACCACATAACCGAACTTCGAGGTATCATCTTAGGCTCGGTTGGAACCAGCGAGGCTCAACAAAGAAGGGACTGCATTCAACATTTGTCATCAAGCTCCCTCTACACTTATTAATTCTAAATTATCTACAAAATGGGATTGTCATATAGAGATATAGCTTTCAAGATATAATGTCTTACTGTGCGTAAACTAATGCATGTATGTGTCCTTGATGCATACATTCTGTCAATACGTACATTTTACTTAAAGTGTACATTTTGTTTATTCATATATTTATTGACGAGGTGCAGTGTAAGATACTTTACCGTGTTTAACATTTATCATCCTATATATTATGCCATTTGCATAATGCAATTTTCTCACCTTGCGTCAGTCTGGCTAGATATAATTAATGTTACCATGTGCCATTACTTCGTCAGAGGTTATTAAGTAACATAGGTGTACAGATGAATCATTATATCGTGCATGGAAGATTAACGTTGCACTGGTATGCCAAGCTGACACAGGTAGTAAATATTGACAATGTAAACTGCGACCGATACTAAAGTTCTGTCAGGTAAAACAGACAATAATTTTGTCACTGCATGCTAGTAATGGTTGCACCGTGTAATACAATGATGACCATTGACGTCCTCTCGGTCCCTAGCTTCAGAGTGAATCCGAAACTTCAGTCTCTCATAGAAACAATTACTACTTTTACGTACATATAATTGTGTGGTTTATCGTTATATGTACTTTAAATCTTCATCACTTTGTGATTAAACCTATTTTCTGTTTTCCAAGATACAGTTTTATTATAGTCGTTATGTCAAATGACATTATTGATAACATTTCCTCAACAGGACTCGACATTGCACAAGGGCATGCCCTGCTACTCCTAAATGAAATACAGACTAGACCATAAATACCTGACACATTACAAGGCATCACACTGACATTTAAACATACCATTTACGATGTTATTCTGAGACAAATATTCGTCCATTATTCCAATCACATAAAATAATAGTCTTCTTGAGAAAGGTAATGCATTCTTAATGTTCCTTAGTCCGTACACAGAAAAACAATGAAATGTTAATTGAGTAATATAATAACTGCATGAGTTAGGGTCACATTACAAAGCACACCGGAGACAATCTAGTCAAGCCATCTTCTCTTTCTTCACGTGGTTACAGACAATAAAGAGTTAAAACCGACAGACTTCAAAGAAAGGTAAAATATGAATATTAACTCAAGAGACGAGGGAATGGTATACACGCCTTTATGTGCTTGCGAGCAAATTAAGTCATTAAAACATGAACATACTTTTTCAATATAGGAGTGGCTTGACTGTATTGAGTTGTGTCGGTCTGTTGGTAGACAGGTGTCGCTACATAAACACCTACTAACAACAACTACATACATACATATATACAATAACAAATGTCGGTGAATACGTTTCTTTAATAAATATTCTTCTGTTACCCAGCAGTATCTTATAGTTCAACTAGATCACATCTGATTAAACTTCTAAATATGTTTTGTCATATTACTACATTTGAATGTCAAATTATCTGAATGACTTCACAAGCGTATATGTATATGTCTTCGGGTCTGACATGCACTCATCTGATGGCTACACGGAGAGCATGCGCAGTGGAATGACCGCCTCTACAGTGAATAATGACTACTGATTAGATGTGCCATTCGAAGTAAGATTCAGACTCCATATCAACAACAAACCTGAGACGAAAGGATAAACGAGATACGTACTCGATGGAGACTCACGCCAAGAAACATGCGGAAATGAAATAAATGCTCGACAGCTGAGAAGAGAATAGATACGCATTGTCTGGTCAGGTTATTATTTGTGCGTATTACGTTTCGTGTGTATACTGAGTATTAATTGGAGGAAATAAGCAGTTGTATGGCAGTTTGATACTCAGATTGAGTTGAGATACGCGGGGTTTAAATGATTTCCAATACAAGATTTAACAATTGTGGCTTCAGGTTGATGTTTGTATCCAGAATGTCATTAATTGTTGCATACAATTGCGAATGTCTTCCTTCAAATGACATATGTGAACTTCAAGGAACCATGATCAAGGTTCCAAAGCCAGAGTTGTTAGATCATTATTTGAGAATAACAACTATAGTGGGTGAAATTAAGTTCAGTGTTCAACTAATTTGGTAATTTAATGCTACTTCCGAACCCGAGCTGATTTATTATAAATCTGAGCTAACAGTACTAAAAGCTTATCAATAATAGTATGCACACCTATATAAACTTCTATATAAACTTCTGGATATGTAAATGCATTTACTTTAATGGTCAGTCAATCGAAATTATTCATTAATATCTGAGGCGAAAAGTTAATTTCCTGGATTAATGTATGACCTCTGAACATATGCGAATGTATTTGATGAAACAATCAACCCACAACTAAGACCTAAGAGGCTTTACTTAATGAAGGCGTGAGCACGTGGAAGTAGGACCGGTGGATACATACATCGTACATAAGTCGTCTTTCTGGATTCTCAAGCAAGGAAATGGCAATGTGGATTGAGGAAACACTTTTATCAAAGCAGATCAGAAGCAAAACGATTTACAATAATTAATACCGATAGTCTCAGCAAAGATATCTGGATTTTAGATCAAGATCAATTCCACCGAGGTAGCGTGTCCAATAGTAATACCATGCCTAATACCGTTTATCGCAATTGCTGCCAAAGTGTAGATTGCTAGCTGTTCTGATGTCACTAATGAGCGTATTTGTGCTTGACAATTTAGGAAAATTGCATCCTGGTTGTATACGAAGGATCAAGCTTTGACTCCTTTTCAGACGTAATTATAGGGAAATCTAATTAAGCAAAAGCTCCGTTCGGTAACTGGTGACTGGCTTTGCAAACATGTTTCACGCTTGGAATGAAAGCCCGATTGATCCAGCACCATTGTTGCCTTATTTGAGCAAATATCACTTTTGATAAGACCATCAAGCCGAACCTATTGATCGGGCTGCTGTTGAATTCACACTTCCCTCGATCCAGAGATCTAATATTACTTCTTGCTTTCCGTAACGAGCTAACTCTTAAATTGATGGCCAAAGAGTTGGTATTCAGCAGAGAGCTGTTCCGCCGATAACGATAATCTGTCAAATTGGACGTGGAAGGGTGCACTTGGTTAAACCGGAAGTTCGGCGTTGCGCATGATTGTATTAAGTATCTTAAACGTGACGGTCTTTTCTACCGGAACTCGGATTTTACACGATAATTACTATCGTAGTTCATGGACATAATTGACGATATTGTGTTTTGAATACTAGTAGTAGCTGAAAACGTGGCTTCAAGTTTCATTTATATCTGTTCCAGTTCAGATACGATAGGACCAAATTTAACCTTTAATGTTTCTGGACTATTCTTGGAAATATTAATAATAATAATAATAATAATAATGCGCAATGTTCTTGGTGGATTCGACTAGGCAACGCTTCCTCGGAGCCAGTCCCATTCGCTGTCTGGGCTGCGTGTAGAAGGGCAAGGGTACCTGCGCTGATGCTGATCACTCGGGGAGTGACTGTGCCAGGACCACCCGACCCTTCTATGCTGCATACTTATCTATTAATCTGTATATAATAATAATAATAATGCGCTAACTTCCACGTAACAAAGCATGCTCAAAGCAATAATACAATCGTGTATACACAGAAAGCTAAAAGGTCTACGTAAAAGTCTGAATTATTAAACAGATAGGTTTTGAGTTTCGTTTGAGTACTGACGATGTTCTAACGCCAGTTCGCGGCCCAGCAGACTTTGAAACGCTCGTGCACTAAGTTGCCAAGTTGGAACGGCAAGCTCAACGTTGTAACTAGTTCATAATTGCCTTGATGGTTGAAGATGAACAAGATCCTGGAGATACGATAGTGTTGTACCATATACACACTTTGCTGCGAGTATTAGCATTTTGACAACTGTTCTCTTTGCAATAGGTAGAAGAGATTGGGTACTGGTGAAGTATGCTCTCTCACACGCGTCTTCGTTATTAACCTTGTCGCACTATTTTGGATCTTCTAGAGCCTGGTGATGTCCCCTTTTGTTATATCCACAAGCAGACCATTGCAATAGTCCAGTTTTCATAGGACTAGAGCTCTTACTAATGCTGCTGTGGCGTCCACTGTTAAAAGGTGGCGTGTGGATCCGATGTTCCTCAACTGAAAATAGCAACTATGACATAGTAAGGTCACTTGCTCTGTCATGGAAGGAGTCATCTCAAGGTGAACTCCTAAACCTCTGAGAACAGGTGAAAATGGTATATCTGATTTGCCCACAGAGAGATGGTGTATTGTAACTTGTGAAGTCTTACCCTCATTGAGCTAGGCATCCAGAGCTGAACGCCAGCGAAACAGATATCAATATTCCTTACAGCTGCTTTTTGTGGTAATCGGTCAGGTGAAAGGGTCAGTTGTGAGTCATCTGTAATCTATAACGTTGTGTTATATCTTCTATATAGGCTACTGAATATCGAACATTGATTTCAAATGTATGCGTATATGAGGTATAACTTGTGTTGATTAAAAGGCCAATCACAGTTCATGTTTAAGGCAACGAAACAACGAGAGTGTACAGGCCTCCTGCTTGGGTGGTGGAGGTGTGATTGTGTGGGAAGGCATTAGCTATCACCACAGGACAGTTCTCCATATCTGCCATGAGAGTGTGACTTGCGGGTTCTGTCACTGGCCCAAAGAATAATCAGCGACCCAAGCCACGTTTTATATGATGAGTTTTTCTCTTTTGTCATCTGGTCGCAGATACCTATAGTCCCCAAATATAGAACAAACAGATCCAAAACTTATTTTATTCCTTATAGCATAAACCTTCTGAACTCCGATTTTAAAACCCAGCGCGGTCCTGCTATCTAGTTTCCCTGTATTACCCTTTAGTACATTCCAGTATGCTATGTTTGCTATAATATGTTATGTGTTATGTGTCTTACTTGTATTGGTGTGTGTCATATTCATGCTCTGTTTGTTGAAAGACAAATTCCCGAAAGGGTAATAAAGATTTATTATTAATTGCCATGTACTGCAGGGACAACGACATGGCTACTCACGTAGTTATGTCATTTCCGCAACATCAGCACCTGCAAACCTTTCAACAGGACAACGCCAGAAAGCATACAGCACGTGCTACAGTAGACTTCCTGACCCGTAACAGCATCACATGTTTGCCCTGGCCTGCTTAATCACCAGATTTGTCACCCACTGAACACATGTAAACAACATTGGATAACGCATATCACGTCACCCACAGATCAACAGAGATCTGGATCGGGGTGACATTCAAAGACTTTTTGATCCACGAGGCGACGTTGTATGGCCTGCATTGCTTCACAAGGTGGTCACATTCGGTATTGACTTTTTGTTTTGACCGTGCCACTGTTCAAACAATTGCTGAATAAATGTGTGTCAGTGTTGGTGGCTTTGTTCATGAGTTCTGAGTGCTTGAATGTTTCTGCTAAGCTTCTTATATTCAAATGATAACCTCCTTTAGGTTAACTCTTCAGATTTCACAAAAGAAGTTTTGGTGTGTTTTCAGTGAGTTCCAGTATATATACGGAAATGTCATGTAATCGTTGGGACAAAACAATTTGCACGACTAACGAATGGACGGACGGAAATAAGCTTTATATTAAAAATAGAGGTACAAAACCCGTGAAACTATTCAGATGTCTATCGATCGTTTTCCCGCAGAAAAGTCTGGCAAATATAATATAAATTGTGATCTATTTGCCAAAGGTTTTGCCGACATAGCGCCGTCGGCAAAATAAACAACGTGTCACTTTTCTCGTAGCAAGGCTGACTTCATGAAATATTCATAATCACTTACATCTGTCAGGTAAAATGTCACAAAATATCAGGAAGAAAAATGACATTATAAAAACGACAGCTTGACACTAAACAACATTCTACAAAGGAATCTTTCAACAGTGTGAAAATGATATTTCATAAAAGATTTAATTTACAAAAAAACAACAGAAATATAGAAGATATAACTTTACAATTTATTGCTAGGAAGTTTGATATGCATCATTTTATTTGTTTCTGCAGAATGCTTTTTGTTGGCGGAAGCGACTAAATATACACACTTATACTTTTGATCTTCTGTCATCGCCTTCACGAATGGTTTTATTTCATGATCTAACTCCAGATAATACCACGTTTGATCAAAGGTACAGTGGCTATATTATTATGACATGACTGAGTTCTAATGTGAACGTCTGTCATGCATGAATATCGTATATCACACAGTACCACTGTACCATATTGCGCCTCGTCGATAGTGATCATATTATGCACAATTTATCGTGGAAAATCTGATACCAGTTTAATGTGAACAGGTCTTGCAAGCATTATCATCATGAGCTCATCATGTACAATTTATCTCAAAATTATTAATGCCAATTTATAGTGAGCACGTCTTGCCCAATTTATGGCAACCACATCATGTACAGTTAACCCGTAGAAACATTAAAGGGCAAATGTAAAATGAATATATACTGAACTCCATTGAAAACGCACCACCTGTAAAAGTGTTATCATACAATGTGGTGGTTTCTCCACAGGATAAAGCTTAAGCCTACACAAACAATTTGGATATCCGCCGGGGCAAGTACGGGAAGTTGTAAATAGGGGTTTTCTTGATAAAAATAAGAATGACATTGTATGATAAAGAGGTTA
>JAUELE010248453.1:0-10979 GCA_031471655.1 Diodora aspera | reverse complement strand
CCAAAGATTCAGGGCCCCTATTTTCAAATTGGAGGGGGCATTGGGCCCCAAATTTCGAAATCCTAGAATCAACACTGGTATTATGGTGTTGAAAAGGGTTTGTAGGTAGGAGGAAGCACCATTGGTCATCATTAATGGAAACTTGACGGCACAGTGTTAAATGGATGTCATTCCCATACAACTAAACTTGTACAGAACTTTCTTAGAGAAAACAATGTCAACATGCTGTCATGGCCTGCACGACCAGACATGTCCCCCATTGAACACCTGTGAGATGTTGTTGTATTTAATAATAATAACAAGGTTTAGCCTTGCATAGCGCTAAATCCAGGCTCGTGTAGCTTGCTCAGAGCATGCAGCATTATTACCTTGGTGTAACCCAAGCAGCCTCCAGGTGCTAGAAGGTTAACAATACACTTTATGGAGGACCAGTATCCAGTTTCAGCTGGGTCGACTGAGGCAATTACAAGTAAAGTAAAGTGACATAATTGTCATGTCATTGTCACAGTGTGAGGCAGAACAAAATATTGAAGGTCGGAAAAGTTCAGTGACTCGAGCTTGTCACTTATCCAGGTATTACCAAAGGCTTGACATTGTTTAATATCTCACGCAAACACAACTCATCTCACACCCACACCCAACAAGCAAACCACAAGAACTGATTCAGACCCTCCAAGAAGGTTGACAACCTGTAAAACATGACCTCATCAGACTGACTTTCTGTGTGTGCGTGACGTTTTGTGTATAGGGTGGTCACACACTCTGTTAACGTCACTTGAGTGATTTTCTATGGGCTCTGTATTTTGTCGATGATGTCGAAAGCTTGACCTTTGTGCCCAACCTTACTTTGGGCAGCTCTGGCGTCATTATCAGATAGTGTATGTTTGTAATTTTCTGTTTTGATTATATTATTATGTTAACATACTGATCTTTTCAATACATGTCACTTCAAGTATCTATCTTTTATGGTTTTTGAACCATTCACGAGTGGTTTGAAAACATTGTAAAGTTTCTTTTGGCCTTCAGTCCATTTTGTGTCTTTTTCCAAATCGCCCCTGAAATGTAGTGAGTTGGGTTGGTCTCATGTAAAGCATGTATAGGTCACTTGCTTGAGAAGCTAAGCAACGTCGAGCCCTGGCAGTATGGGCAGATGGGTGATCGGCTGGCATCGCAAAAGCTCTCAGGCCTTCAAGGGTTCGAACTCCCTGCCTCACACTGAGGTGCTGATGTCAAAATGATGTCATAATGATGTCACAATGTCGGTGGTGTTACCTTGGGCAAGTGGCTTTGCTCCTAACTGCCTCAGTCCACCCAGCTGTAAATTGGGTACCTGGTCCATTGATGCTTACCTACAAACACCAAAACAGGAAGCTTCGATCCTATATATTCCCTTGGGGTTGAGAAAGGTTATGGATGTTCATTGTGAGTAGTGACCACAGTAATAATAGAGGGCGCTATTAATGTGCACCTTGTGTGTGGAATTTGATGCATTATTATTATTGTTTTATTATTATTATTATTGTTACCGGTATTATTATTATTGTTGTGTGTGTAAATCAAAATTCCTTGGATGCTGCAATGTGTTCTCACAAACATGTTATTTTCTGTATGTAAACATGATTTGCAGTGTTATCATTAATTACACACAACAGGAATAATTGGAAAAGATCGCCCGGGTCATATAAGAAAACTATAAGTGACTTAGCCAGTGCATTGATGGATATTTTTAAGTTTCAGAGAACTGTTCATTTATTCAGGTACAATGATGTGTATGTTCTTTGAGAATGTCGTCAATACTTATTGGCAGTTATTGGCAGGAGCTCAGTACCAGCCTGTGTAACCCAATACCTGGTTTGATGTTATAGATCACAAATATACTCATGGAAACAAATCAGGGAACACAGATAGATATGTGAGGTATTATGTTTTGCTTACAATGCACGTTGACACAGATAGATATGTGAGGTATTACCGGTATGTTTTGCTTACAATGCACGTTGAACATCTCACATATTTTAATCAGCCATGAAACACATGAATTGTCCGTATCTGGTATGTCATTCATGTCTAGAATGACCCTTTGAGATCGACTTGGAACATGTGATGATATTTTAATTAACAATGTTTTCAACTAAGCATTCCTTTCTTTCTTTCCATCAGTATATAATGCTCACCCTATGCAGCTGTACTTATGATGTAGACCCCATGGGGCATGTGGGGAGTGACGTGGTGTTACTTCGATAGAATAGGGCCTCAGTAACCCTATGCAGCTGTACTTCTGATGATGTAGACCCCATGGGGCATGCGGGGAGTGACGTGGTGTTACTTTGATAGAATAGGGCCTCAGTAACCTAATGCTTGTCATGCAAGGTGACTAAAGTGGGGATCTTTTGCTTTCATTTTCCTTTCTATCGATCCCTTTTATGAACTATCTTTTCGATCGATGTGCATCTTGCACATCAGGTTGCGTTATGGCTGAAATATTGCCCTTGCAACGTAAAACATTATTTCAACTCAACTCTATAGTAATGAAGATACGTGCAACTGGCCCACACACCGTTGGAAACTTAGCCTCTCAATGGGTTCAGTAACTGTATATTCAGAAAAGAACTTCAACAAGATGAACAAAGAATTTTCATTACTGTGTACAACTTCATCTTGACAAGAAGTAGATATGTTGGGGCGAAAGTATATCAGGTGATAGCTGTGGATTTACAAGAGATAGTAACAAGCTTAACAGACATTCTTACCTTACAGAGATCAAGAGGTGTTTGTTAATACTTGACATGCTTGAGACACTTGGCGGTAATTAAGTGGAAAATAAGCTTTTTTCCACACTTTTTCTATTGAAACCTATTTAGTGTAAAACTCTTGGAATATTTCTTCAAAGAAATGTGTTCTCGTCTTGTCTCTAATTTGTTTGAAGTGTGTTTAACAAGTAAATAAACTCAGGGCTGGAACTATTGGGTTTATTTTGGTGGCAACTTAAGGCTCTTTAAGAAATTAATTTCACACTGTGCAGGTTGTAAACTATGAGAGTCAGGTCATTTAGAATAGACTGGATACATTGTGTACAGTCTTTGGATAAGAAAGAGTATTTATTATCTTTGTGAAGTTAAAACAAACATTCTTTAAATTGAACTCATCCTATTTATTGGTTGGTTTTTCGTAAGAAATTTATATATAAATTGACAGCATATTCTAGTCTATGTTTCTGTTTGTTCTTTTGCAGGATAGCTTGTGTTTAATAATAATTAAATAATAGTAATAATAATATGTCAGTAAACTCCACGTTATTATCCTGGTCATTGAGACAATGTACAACCCACAACATTGCTCAACTCCCCTGAAAATATACAACCTACGCTGCCCTTAACTGGGTAAAGGCAGTGACGTTAATACAGGATTTGCTTCCTGGCTGTGTGAACAGAACTACTCTGCATCATTTATGGAGTGAAATGACAGGTAAACCAGAATTAAATGTGTAATGTGAATACATGATGGTGCTGTGGCACATTAGCTACCATGGGATTGAATACTAAATGTGTAAATACTGGTATGCATTATTTTTTTTTGCTGAAAAAAGTGATTGAAGTTGGAATATCATCTGTTGTTTGTATGTACCAGTGTTTCAAGCAATTTGCTGAGGATTCCCAGTTTGACTAATCTAGTGGGGCTTCCAGGGATTGCCATGGTGCCATTCAGAAAGAACAGGGCATCAGTAACCCTGTGTTCCTCATGCACTGTGACTAAACTAGGAGGCTTTTGCTTTCCATGTTGATTTCTTTTATGAACTATTGTTTCTCTCCATGTGCACCTTGGCCATCAAGCTGTGTTATAGCTGAAAGACTGCCCCTGGAATGTAAAACATCGTATTAACACAACAGAATTCTCATGGTTAAAAGATGACTTTTGTCAACACAGAGGGAACAGAACGTCATCCTGACACCTCAGGTACTGCTAGAACAGGAGATGCTTTAAGGCCACACACTGTGGCTTTTAATTGATAAAGCCATGAAGTTGATATCCATAAGAAACATTCTGGTTATCTTTATCACCCACAACTTCTGAATGCGACGGAAAGATATGAAATATTTAATTTATTTTCCTTCAAGAGACTGGCTTCTATAGTACATAATTTCATAATTAGCCTACAGGAGATGCTTTAGGCCACATAGTCTGGTTTTAATTGTGTACTCTGTCCTCTGTCCTCAGAATCTTAGTTGGCCCAAAATGGGGGTGCTCCTCGCTTGAAACCAAGCCTGAGCATTCGCAGTTGTAACAACCGTTAACAAAGTGTTTTCCTTAGGGGGCTCCTTAATAGAGTTGTCATATGAATAACAAAACTATAATCACGAATGTTACGGAGGTCTTTTTAAAACACTCTGTATATACATGTATATGAAGAGCTCAGACGCAAAAACCGATAAACGCCACTCTGACGGAAATTTAGTTATTGCTACCAAGCAAATGCTTGCAGTGTCTAGTATACACATACAAAATAATTTTATTCAAATGTCAATAGATACGAAGTTATAAGCCCATGTAGTTTCCGTTTGTGTGCAAAAACCGATAAGAGCCACGTTCAGCTAATCAGATACGGCTAATTGGGTCACGTGACAACAATGGCCACGTCCATGAGTAAAGAGTCTGACGTTCGATTACAGTAGCGTATTTTCCTCTACAATGGATAACTTCAATGAAATGTCAAAATAAGTGACTCTCGCATCCTGTGGAAGGAAAAAGTCATGTTAGCTAGAAAATTCTGCCCGTTTAAAACAAAACACACTGGATATTCGGGCAATTATTAGGCGTATTCTGACAATTCCATGATGCTGTGTATCTACGTGTTTTGAATTCATGTTTTTCTGCTTGATTTCTGCTTTTTAATATTGATGCCATCTCGATTTCTGAAATTTGTACTTTTGCACCTTGATTTTACACACACACAAAGTGGATTTATCGGTTTTTGCATCAAAATACATAATAAAATGGCCTTATAAACTTTATTAATGAAGTTAGATTTGTGAAACTCTCTATGTACCATCTCTGATTTATAATCATTTTGCAAAATTGAAAAAACATTAAGAAGATTACGCAAAAATTAAAACATGTTTTACTCAAAAGTATGTCGGATGGACATATCGGTTTTTGCATCTGAACTCTTCATATATAGTTATGGTAACCTATGACCTTGTATGCAATGTCTTCGTTTGTGAAAATTTTGAACTGTCCGCTCCAGATGTTGGAGAGTACTTGTTCACAATCAGTTGTATCTAATGGTTCTAGGCTGATTGTCACCTTCTTGAAAACATCAATGTCACCTTCTTGAAAACATTGTCACCTTCTTGAAAACATCAATGTCACCTTCTTGAAAACATCATTGTCACCTTCTTGAAAACATCATTGTTTTAGATAGTGTTAATTAAGGGACAAAAATAATTAAAAAAAACATAATTCAGGTGATAGATACTACATTCAGCCATGGGATAGCGCAAGAGTAATTGCAGAATTCAAATATTAAATATTTGAAATATTTAAGATAGCAGGAATGTTTCTTACGGATATCAACTTCATGGCTTTATTGTTTGTGACGTTTCGGTACCTGGCCAGTACCGTTATCAAGCCTTTCTGAGTTAGAGTTAAGCTTGCTAACGGTACATGTTAAGGTACTCAAACGTTGCTAACAATAAAGCCATGAAGTTGATATCCATAAAAAAACATTCTGGTTATCTTTATCATCCAAAATTTCTGGATGCCACAGAAAGATATGAAATATTTAGAGACTGGCTTCTATAGTACACAATTTCATATGTAGCCTAGACTTGCTTATCTTGAAGTAGACTTACTAAATTGGTGGGTAAGGGGAGTTTACCAATCTTGCTGTCTGGTTAAAATCCTTTCTTGACCCTTTCCAGCCAAAACAGCAATGCCGACTTTATATCCTGGGAATAGATGATAGCATGTGTAAGTGAACGATTGCTAAAATCTGTATTAAATTCAACCAAGCAAGAAGTTGATTAACGTCTCCTAACAAAGTTCAAGTGTCTTGTCCAATTCTCCACTCCAGATTGTCGTGTTAATCAGGACAGCTCTCTTTAATTGGCTCCAGCAGATTACAAACCTGAAAGCTGTGAAGTATTCTGGAGCTGAATGAGAGTATCCAAAGCTGTGGACAATTGGGAAGATCATAAAGGAGCAATACCAGAAAGCTATTGCTATAAATACTCTCATTCCATAAAGAGGTAATGATTTAGCTGGAGACCAGGATGGCTGATTCTGACATCTGGTGTCAAGTGGCAGCTTCAGGATCTTTCACAAGTTCGACATCATTGATTTCAGAGGTCTTAGGATAGTGGAGACGAACCTCTTGCACCTGATTGCAGTCTTTATAGGATCGATTTGTCCTCCCACGCGTCTTGCAAAAGAATTTGAAGAAAAATACTTTTCTGAGAGCAAGTTATTTTGGGTTTGACTGGCTACTTAAGCAGCGTTTTAGCTTCTAAGGAAGATGTACCTGAGAAATCAATGATACTTGGAGATGTACAGAGGACAAGTAATGATAGATCTAACAAGGTAAATGCTTATCATATTACGATTATAATTCTCACTTCTTTGAAATGATATCTAAGATGCAAATGAAATTAGATTTCAGTAGTGAAAGAATACTGAATTGCAGGTTATTTTAAAGCTGGTTAGATTTCCCGATGAATTTAAAACATTTTCAATCCTGAATCTTTAATCTCTGTAAAACATATTTAGGATGGTTTTGGGTTTGAATCCACTTCAGGAAATAATCGATAATGTAATTGGACACTTTACCAAAAGATCAAAACAATTACCGCATTAGTTTGCCTTTGCTGAACAGTCATAGATGACTCCCCCCTATTGTGATGACAAAATGAACAAAACAGAGTACAGTGATAAATTATTTGGTACTTGAGGTCCAGTCAGCAAAATGTATTGAAGTTGATTTACTGCTCTTTATGGAAAGACTTTTTTTCCATCTGCTGCCATCAAGCAGTGGGTCATTGAATTTTAAGCATGGCAGAGAGAGTTTAAAAGATGGCCCGTCCTGGATGTCCTACTATCAGTACCTCTCAAGAAAAATAGATGTGGTGCACAGTCTAGGGATGGAAAATCAACGAATCATACTCCATGAGATAGAGCTGAGCACTGGAATTTCACATGTTTGTATAGAAACCATTCTTCATGAATGTCAAAGGAATGTGCAAGATGGGTGCTTGAATGCTTTCAAATGAAATGAAGCTCTTACAGGTGACTATTAGTAATGCCCTGTTATCTGGGTACACTGCCAAGCCAGATGATTTTCATTTTAGAAATGTCACCTGTGATGAAACCTTGCTCTATCACAGAGAGCAGACAGGAATCCGTGGAATGGAATATTGCAAAGTATTCAAGAACAAAAAAGTTCAAAGCCTCAAGGTCGACCAAAACGTTTATGACCATTATATTGTGGGATAGTAGAGGAGTAATTCATATTGATCACCTTCCACTTGGAACTGCAATAAATGGTGAATATTATACCAATTTACTGTGGAAAATGCGCCAGTCTTTAAAAAATAAATGGCATGGCAAAATTGAACATGGAGTTGTTCTGCATCAGAACATTGTGTCTGTTTACACCAGCCGAGTTGCAATGGCTGCTGTTCAAGAATGGGAGGTTAAAATTTTGCCCCACCTACCCTAACCTTCCGACTTTACCCCAAGTGACTACCCTCTGTTTCAAAAATTCAAATAGTAGGGTCGAAGATTTGATGATGACAATGAGCTTATCGATGCTGTGGAGGGTTAAGTTTTGGTTAAGGGACCAAGATGTGACTTACAAACAAGGTAAAAGTGACTGGCATAACCGGTAGAATAAGTGTATTGCACAACAAGGAGACTGTGTTAAAAAATATAGATATCTTGCAGAAAAATTTCAACTCGATCCATGTTAGGTTCAAATTGTTTTACATCCCAATCGTAAATGCATGCATAATTGAGTTTGGACATTTTTATCCCACTTGCTTTCACTCTGTGATCATAAGCGCAGCTTTAGCACCTAGAGCACACTGGCAATTTTGAATTGCATTTGTTGGTAATTTGAAATTGCTTGCCTTATGCCCATCACACACAGGAGAAATCTGTTGAGCAAAATTTCATTTGTGGAACTTTGCTTAAGCACTTTGCTCATGTGTGTGACAATTTTATGTAAGACTTCATGCACTTTTTCGCAAGTATCAACCCTGTTTCATAATTTTTGATATGAATGAAATATTCATTCCATGTATACTCAACAAAAGCGAAGTGCTTATGTCTTTTACTTGTGTCGTGCATGTGCAACTTGTGCAGTGCAGCGAGAAAAAAGATGTAAGCACTTTGCTTTCGTTTGGTACACACAGAGGGAATATTTCAATAGTGGCATTTTGCTTGAAGCACTTTTCTCGTGTGTGTGGTGGGCATTAGTGTAGCATACAGTGTCACAAGCCACCACATACTAGACAACTGATGAGAGATCAAACACTTTGAGTTGCTCAAAATCAAATATGTTTGAATTCTGCAACTAGTTCTTTGAAATTTGCAGTTGCTTACCACTGCAGATGCAAGATTTTCCCATGGCAACTGGACAAGATTTTAAGTTGCAGAAACAGGCAATTCAAAGTTGACAGTCTGCACTTTGCTTGATGCAGCATCCAGAGTTGTATTTAATTGATTCCAAGTGAGCACCTGTTCAATATTCAAACTTGTGCAGATGACATTAAATTCTTGAATGGGGAAGCGCTAGATAACAGTACCCTGGTTGCTTTTTGTTTAAGGGTGTCATGTTATTCAGATTGTACATGCCAAGGATGCTAGAACCATGTTTGAGAATGACCCCATGATCCAAACTTGTCCAGTCACTCACTGTATGATAAACACAAGTCAACATTCAATCATGCATGAACAGCTCCGTCAGGGGCCAAACATTTATGAGTTAAGTTCCTCTTAATATTTAAATGCTTGATTAAATACCTACCTTGAATAAATGCCTGGTCAACAGGTCTCCTGAAAAAATAAATGCTTGGTCAACAGGTCTCCTGAAAAAAAAATGCTTGTTCAACAGGTCTCCCGAAAAAATAAATGCTTGGTCAACAGGTTTCCTGAAAAAAAAAATGCTTGGTCAACAGGTCTCCTGAAAAAAAAATGCCTGGTCAACAGGTCTCCTGAAAAAATAAATGCCTGGTCAACAGGTCTCCCGAAAAAATAAATGCCTGGTCAACAGGTCTCCTGAAAAAATAAATGCTTAGTCAACAGGTCTCTCTCTGTCTTCTACATCAATTCCTGGGTCGTTCTGCTATTTGTGTGAGAGCAGTCCAAGTTTGATTGTTATTGCCGACCTCTGGATATTTTTGACAGGATGTGGTCATGTTACAGTCCGAGTTTGTTTGACATTGATTCTAGTTAATTTGGTTTTAGGTAAGGTAATGCCAATAATGTTCTGGTACAAATAACAGATGCTTCATGTGCCACTTTCTGAGATACAAATCACTTCAGGGATAATTGTGTGGTTCTGACAGCTGTTCCTTTACAACATCATTTTCCAATTCAATTTATATGATGGCTGTTATGAAATACAGGTTTGAGTTTAGTGCTATGTACATCCATGACCTTTACAATGCTGTGCCAGCGCTACAGATCGCCACGTTAGCCATAGGCTATTTGACATTGGTTGTGGCTAAAAGAAATTTGCATTTTTAGCCACAGTGGCGAAAATGAAAATAAGTTTGTGTCTGGAATCAGCTTCCTAGGAGTTTGCTGCAACAAAAGATTCTTTTTAAATTAAATGTTTATGAATTACAGATGCTATTCTGTAACATTTGAAGTGGTTTTATTGTTAATATGTAATGTTGTTAAAAATGTGTGGCTATGCAAACTTGCTTGTGACTAAATGATAGGGAACTGTTTTAGCCACAGTGGCTAATTAGAAAAAAAATTCCTAACGCACGCACAGAGAGGCCTTTAATACTTGGATTCTCTGTTGAAATTGTGTTTGTTTATTGTTATACCAATAGTTACAGACCTGTTAATAAATCATGTTATTTAAATGTCCTGTATCTTTCATTATTTGATGGTTTGTAAATAAATATTTGTGGTTTATCATACATCAGGAAACAAAGTGCATTCCTACCTACTGATCAGAATCCAAAAACATGGTTGGGTTACCTGAAACAGAAAGTTTTAATGATGGCCCAATTGTTGTTCATGATTTTTGCACTATTTGCTTATAAATGTTTTGGTTTTTTTTGCAGAATGTTTCTGGCAAAAGCTCTCTACGACAACATAGCCGAAAGTCCCGATGAGCTGGCTTTCCGGCGTGGGGATGTCATCACAGTCACAGAACTGGACACTGGGGGGCTGGATGGATGGTGGCTTTGTACCCTCCGAGGGAAACAGGGCATTGCCCCAGGAAATCGACTCAAAATTCTCTCTGGAATGTCGGACTATTCTGTCGTTGATGAAAACCATCCAAAACACAGCTTAACTCCTTCGTCTTCGATGGAAAAGGTGAGTTCAACTTAATAAGGTATTACTATTCTGAGTGTGAGTACAAAACATCACTAAAATGATATTAGTTAGTGAGGAGGTATCTTATGCTTAAAGTTGGATACATGCTCCTGAACGCTAAAATAGCTCTGGTTCTATCTGTGAGAAATGAATAACATAAACTGTAAAATGTACATTGTTAATTAAATGACACTGTATTTCCTTAGTCCCGGCAGATGTAAACACATATATTTTCGACTTTCAAATAGCCAGCCTTATTCCAAACCTCTTTCTGAGAGTTCACTGAAGAATGTTTCGTCGATTTTCGAATGCGTTCCGAATATGAGCCAAATGCATTTATTTGCAAGTGTAACATTTCTCAAGATTCTGTGAGAAAGTTTGAAATGCATTGTTGCCGAGTTACTGAACTGATTTGACTTTTGAAAAAAAAG
>JAUELE010248442.1:0-10980 GCA_031471655.1 Diodora aspera | reverse complement strand
AAGTATAGCAGTCACAGGAGGAGGAGAGGCTGAAGTATAACAGTCATAGGAGGAGAAGGAGGAGGAGTTGAAGGATAACAGTCATAGGAGGAGAAGGAGGTGGAGTTGAAGTATAGCAGTCATAGGAGAAGAAGGAGGAGTTGAAGTATAGCAGTCACAGGAGGAGGAGAGGCTGAAGTATAACAGTCATAGGAGGAGAAGGAGGAGGAGTTGAAGGATAGCAGTCATAGGAGGAGAAGGAGGTGGAGGAGTTGAAGGATAGCAGTCATAGGAGGAGAAGGAGGTGGAGTTGAAGTATAGCAGTCACAGGAGGAGGAGAGGCTGAAGTATAACAGTCATAGGAGGAGAAGTTGAAGGATAGCAGTCATAGGAGGAGAAGTAGGTGGAGGAGTTGAAGGATAGCAGTCATAGGAGAAGGAGGTGGAGTTGAAGGATAGCAGTCATAGGGGGAGAAGGAGGAGGAGTTGAAGGATAGCAGTCACAGGAGGAGAAGGAGGTGGAGTTGAAGGATAGCAGTCATAGGAGGAGAAGGAAGAGTAGTTAAAGTAGAGCAGTCATAAGAGGGAGAGGAACAGGAGGAGCAGAAGGATTAGCAGCAGCAGTATACTGACCTGTAGGTGTCTGAACATCCTGTTGTTGTAACAGACCAGTCATAACTCCTGTGCCACAGATAAGAAATGACAACACCTGTCCCACTGCAATTATCTTCCATAAATTTCTGTAAGGAAACAATCTTGTTAGATTACTTGTTTCTGTTTACTTAGAAGAAGTTAAGGGACATAATACCATAACTACATGTAGTTTTGCGTGAAAGGTGACAGAAGATTCATTAACATGCAGCAGTTATGATATTCATGAAGTTCTTCAAAAGATGTACGAGAATCGACAGACTTAATCCATACTACCACAATTGCTGGTGTTACCATTAATACAAATGACATTGGATAGCACAGTGGTTAGAGTGTCAACCCAGTGAGTTGTCTACCAGACTTACCCAATGTGGGCTCAAATCCCACCCAGCTTCCTCTCTTTATGATAATAATGTGGTACCTTGCATAGTGCCAACTCCATGCTTGTAAAGCTTGCTCAGAGCGCTTCACATTATTACCCTGGTGTAACTCAAGCAGCCATAATTAATCAATACTTTATGGTCAGAGATTGCACCCTGACACTGACATTATGTAGATGACTGTGTTCATGTGGCTGATAGACTGCCAAAAGCTATGTTAAATCCCAAATCACTCCCTTGATTAATTTAAACAATCACAGAAAGCTCAAACAAACAAGCATATGATTATTAAAAGGAATATTAAAGTAATTTTGGGCATACATACAAGTACTGTAAGAAGATGTTCCAGTGTCAGCAACAACAAAAAAACCCTCAAGGAAATATGTCTCGTTTGGTTAATTTGTACAAACTAAACTCATTTAACATTCCTTCCTTTTATTATTGCCACTTACCAAATAGAGGACTATCAATCGTAACAATCGGCACAAAATGTCACCGGTTAATTAACTCTGATGATTAGTCTGTTAAAGTGGAGTGCCTGTAAGATTCAAATGAAGTTCCAGTACTAGCGATTACCATTTCATGCTTTTGATATGAGAACTGATCATTGCAATACTGGAGTCAACATCGTTTTCAGAACTCTTTCAACTATATCATCATGATGGATGAACATCCAAGGACAGTTAGGAGGATACTATTACTTATACTTATATCATGCATGCTCAAAGCGATCCACATTATTGTCAAGGTCACTGAAATAAGGACCAATTCACAACATTCCTCAACTCCCCAGGAAGTATACACCCCAAACTGTCTAAGAAGGTCAACAACACATTACTATCTCTCTCCAAGCAGGTATCCAATTTCTACTGGGTGGGCTGAGGTAATTTACAAGCAAAACCACTTGCCCAATGTCCAGTGTGAGGCAAGGCAAACCCTTCAAGACATAGGTGCTTCACAACATGAGCCGATCACCCATTCAACTACCATCTGTGGTTGACGTTTCTTAACTTCTCAAGTTTGTGGTCTACAAAAACTCCACGAGAACAGCTTGCCCTACCAGTAAACCTGGCTGTAGTGTCTTCATCACAACTTTTGCTCAGAATCATGTTACATCCATTGAAAGGAGCACGCTTATGAATAACATTCCTTTTCAAACTGTCCTATGCTTCACTCATTTGACTTGAGTTCTGTTTGCAAGACTTGTTCAAAGATAAAATCATCTCTACAATTAATTGGCAATGTTTAACCCCAGCTCTCAACACCCTCAACTCTTACCAGGGATTTATGACCTGAATTCCACAGTAAATATCTCATGGTACTGATGTGTCACTTGACAAAGCACTATGCAGTTGAAAAATTCTGTTCGAGATATACCCATGCTATAAATCTGAAATTGCAGCACCAGTTACAAGTAGGTTTTACTAATTTGGTACCCCTGCTGACAACGGGTCCATGGACTTAATATTATAAAGAAATTGTGCAACACAAAATCAGAGATTATAATGTTATGCACACAACATTTCAAAGCTAGAATTTCTCCTTTCCTAAACTACAAACAGCCAACTTACAGAGTGCAGAACTTTTTCATAAACTGCGAACCTCTTGTTCCAAGAGAAGGCTTGTCAACTAAGTTGATGGAGTTTTCTGGAGAATGAAATCCTGGAAACTGATGATAGCGACTGCCATCCGTTTGCTCTTCACCTGTTGACAATATCGGCTTCTCTTCTTCCATACTGCTGTCACATACATCAAGGCCTGGAACAGCCAAATATATAGATCCAATGTGTTTCATATTCTGAATTTCATAGTAATTCAACCTCTAAAAAAAAATTTACTCTACACAGCTGTTGTTTGTAAACTTGATTCTGTATGTGTTCTTTGGACTTTACAAAATATATATTTTTTGTTTTTCATAGATATAAATTTGGATTGGAATAAATTGCATTTCCAAAGCAAGCTCTTTGTCATTGAATCCTACATTATTGAAACATTATGTTTTTAAATGTGTCATCCTATTTACTGTGTATGCTTTTGTAATTAAATAATCAGCTGGTTCATTCCAATCATTGCAACATGGTGAGAGATGTTGCTGACTCTGTCAGCTTGTTCTCTAACAGATTGTAAATTAAAAATCACAAAAATATATTATAGCACAATCTTGGGACAGATTTTTCGGACTAGGGAAAAGATTTTACCAATTAACTATTTACTTTTATAAACTAAGACACAATTATCAAGACCATGTCCACCAAAATAGTCTTATTGATGAAAGAGATCTTTGACAATGCTAACAAAGATTTACTTTTGCAGATAGTATATCTTGATGGTAATTAAGTCATCCTATTGAAGGCAGTTTACCAATCAAACGCTTATTGGAACCAGCCTACTGTTGTTGGGCAGTTATAGCTAGGTATCCAAAACAACACTATGCAAAACTCAAATTTAAAATCTACCGATTTCATGTCAGTCCTGTAAACGCAAAAACAAGTATTTTGTGTTCTCGTCGATGAGACTATAAGAGTTCACCTCTGCTTGTCATCTTCACTCACTGACTCAGGCCAGGTTTCTTATCCACCTTGACGTAAGATCTGGACAAAGAGTTCATGTCACACAGGGTAGGCTATAGAATATGATGATAAAATCCATTCTATCAGAAATAATGATCTAAACTGTCAAAACTGCCGGGCAGTATAGATAAGGCGTCTGTTCCTACCCATTCCGGGAATAACCGTTTGTCAACATCACGTTACCACTTTTCTCGCACCTGTTCATTTACTATGAGAACTTGGTTTTGATTGATTTTCATAAATTAGCTGACCAATGAGAAGTACTGTTATATCCAAACAGATCGCCTGTATCACGTGACCAAACAAACGGGACAGGAAGTTGGTGAATCTGAAATGAGGGAAGCCCCTGTGGTCTGTTGACATTTAAGACACTTGTTTATGATGTGTCACCCCTGACTTGTAACTCTCAACGAATATAAAATGGTCGAACCAATCTTCGAGTACCAGTTTCGACTGATTTTGATCGGAGACAGCACCGTGGGCAAATCGTCAATCTTGAGATATTTCACTGATGGAAAGTTTGAGGACGAGTGTGACCCCACAGTCGGGGTTGATTTTTATGCCCGCTTGATAGAAGTGAAGCCTGGAATACGCGTGAAGCTCCAGCTGTGGGATACGGCGGGCCAAGAACGTTTCAGGTAAGGAGATAACCACCCAAATGAAACTTCTGGATAGAAGTGGAATAATTTATTCAATATGGCTCCTTCATTGATAATATTGTGGCGTGACAGGCCAAGTACGTAATTTTCACCAAAGCGCCTTGCTCATATCATGGCAATATGCCCTTAACATTTCATCATTAATTGATTTTTTTAAACATATGTCATTTATGGTTATGCTGACACATAGCATTAACATTTTATCGTTTGGTTTGGTTTACACAATAAACTCCCGCCCTTGTGAATGTGAGATATATGCTCTTCAACTTAGTTTCATCAGAAATTTAGGTTTGCTGAAAATCATGGACACACGTTTTTGGAAACATCAGCAAAGTCTGGCAAAAATATTGAAGAAGCCTACCTTGTTCAGCTTCTCGGTTACCCCCTTGATCAGCTTAAACGTTACCACGTCCGGAGCTGTGACATCTGCCATTGGGTCCCAATCCTCGAGGGACACCTCTTTATGCAACTGTCATCCTGTAATGCAACATTATTAAATTTCTTTCCATACATTTATCAGAAAATAAATCTTGTACAGATCCGTATACAGATAAATATAACAACTATATTTTCATTGCATAATATGGGCTCGTTCAGCAACGTTAAATGTCTGCGTATATCCCTTGGCTACATAGACATAGCCAAGGGGTCTACAAAGACGTTTAACGTTGTTGAACTAAATATGGGCGGAATTGGTCAAATAAAGGGTGTTATTTGGCCAGTCCTGCCCAGATTATTTGGCCAATTCTGCCCTCCTAAATTTGGGTGGAATTGGACACGGGCAGAATTGGCTATACTCCCATAATTTATCAACAGCTAGAAGATGATCCAAGAAATTCAAGAAGGTTGGGATGGTGGCAAAGCAGAATTTTTGCAACCAAAAGATAATATCCATCTGGCTTGAGGGAGGCGGCAACCTTTCAGCCATATTCCCACTTTCGTCAGTTGAGTGCAGGAAGAAAGCTAGACTTTTGTCAAGACCCTAAGGCTGTATAAAGTTTCCTAAATGTATGTAATATCGGAGGCAAATAATTATTCCTGGGACTATATTTCCTTTCCTACCTCTGCCTTGGGCAGGGCTAAGCAGAGATGGCTATAGTAGAATGAAATGTTCAATTTCTTTGCCTTGACTCAGGGTCTTGACAAAAGTTTAGAAGAAAGCCTGCATCACCAGCAGGAGCTGGATGATTTTGATGATGCAAACTGAACCAACAGCTGGTACTGAACCAATGGTGATACCACAGTGTGGCATCGCGCCATATGTGGTCAATGCAAGAACAACCAAGAACAGTTTTATTTGATACTAAGTTATTGTTGCATGGAAATCAGATGAATCTGAGTTTGAGGTTTTTAGGCCTGTTGTAATTCTATATTTCAGGTCTATTACAAGATCATATTACAGAAACTCTGTGGGTGTCATGCTGGTTTATGACATGACGAAACGAAGCTCATTTGAAAACATCAAGGAGTGGTATGAAGAAGCAAGGGTGCATATTGAGCCACATAAAGCTGTATACTTGGTTTTAGGCCACAAGTCTGATGTTGAAGAGCAGCGGCAAGTAACCGCAAGAGAAGGCAGGAGGTTTGCTGAAATTCATGGACATAAGTTTTTGGAAACATCAGCAAAATCTGGCAAAAATATTGAAGAAGCCTTTGCATTACTTGCACGGGACATTTATCAACAGTTAGAAGATGGTCATATTAAAATCCAAGACGGTTGGGATGGTGTCAAGGCGGGATTTTCGCGACCAAAAGAAAATATTCACCTACTGGAGGGTGATCCAGAAGGAGGTGGATGCTGCTGACAGAGTTAACTCCCTTATGTCTTTCCACCAGAAAATGTGCAAAAGCTTGAATATAGACCTGATCTTACACATCAATATTGTCATGATATAGTCAACCAAGTGCTTAAAGTCTACTGTAGCTCTGTAGATAGTTGGTAGTCATGTCTAATTACCTGTCTGAAGTGATCATTATCAATGTAACCAAGAAAAGCTTATTGTAATGTTATCTTCAAACATTTTAATTTAGCATTTTATTGCAATCAGTATGCATGTCTATATTATAATGGTAAATTCAGTGGTACTTGAGAGACTTTCAAGATTAAGCTTTGCCTCCTAAGTTTAGTCAGGAAGACGGAATAACAGTTCTGGACAAATACTGTTAATGAGTCCTCTGTTCAGTGGCCATCTTGAATCCATACACCAGTTTAACCTTTGAACCCCAGCAGTAAGAAGATCGAGACACCCTAGACTTTTGGCAAGACCATAAGGCTGTATAAAGTTTCCTGAATTTGTGAATGTACAGAGCTCCAGATAAGCTGCGTATTTGCGTAAAGTACGCAACAAAAACGCAAGCAAAATTGAAAAGAAGCGTACAAAAACCCAGTCACATTTACCAAAACCCAATATGTTTAAAACCTTTGTGTAATGTACTTAATACATCGACCACACAATGGGTACAAACCTAAAGCAACTATGTCTAGAAATAGTGCTAAACATATACATGCAGTTCCAAAAAAACCTTCGATTGAACTCTCTGCAGCGTAAACCACCAGTAAGCACTGTTTTGACATTCAGCAATGATAGACCCAGTCACTGTCGCGAGCTCATAATTTGGTCACGGTCTGTTTAAGCAACAAGTCCGCTCGTGGTAGAAAATAGTGACATAAATGTATGTATTTCATTGCAACCAACAGCAACAACCATCATGATTTATGCACATTATTTTGCATTCTACATGTGTTTAATGTTCTATTGAGGTTGTTGTTGCAGACCCATGAGAACAGCAGTCTATTTGATTTTTTAAAGTTATGCTGCGCCAGTCTTAATTAAGGGTTCAATAATTGGCTTCTTTCCTCTACATTTATGGGGGATAAAGCTATGTCTCTTGTCTAATGAAAATTGTCTGAAATACCAAATACAGTGGGAGTAAATACCTAATAGACCAAATCCAGTGGAGTGAAAAAAAAGCTGAATACACAATTAAAATGCAATTACCCAATAGCTCTGAAAATATTGAGCAAATAACCCAATAGCTAAAAAATTATCTGGAGCACTGCAAAATATGTTGTAATTCTGGTGTTAACAATGGTATCTTACAAATCCTGACCAATTCAGATAAGAAACTAATGAGTACCAGACTTCCTGGACTTGATGTCAAATAATTTTTGTTCTTGGCCTTAATTATGTCATTCAAGTAGGCAACCTAGACTTACTTCCTTCCTATCTTAAGAGGCATTCTGGTTGGTACATTCAGAACCTGGACCTTGTCAGTTAGTGTAAGACGTCATGACCGTGATTACTGATTATGAAGCTGTATCGGAATAATATTTGTGGAACACTGGAATAATATTTGTGGAACTCTTTGCTCTTGGTGCATTGTTTTAATTGGCGCCAGTTTTGGATACATTAACTTTATTGCAATGGGGCTGTTGTCCAATATTGCTATTGCTTATGCTGCAGTTCAAGTTTTTGTCATTTTCACTGCAATTTCAGATGTATCAACACAGCGATTTTGCAACAGGACTTACTCTTCTAATTTTACAACTCGCTGTACAGCATGTTTGAGGAACACAGACGTTGAGTGTCCGTACAGTGCCACCAAACTTACGTCTGGCAGAGGCATGGCAGACTGTATGTACATTGTTACACTTGGAACATCGAAAATACTGGAACTAGCCGGGTGTCGACATCGATGTCATCGTAATGCTGTCCTTGTCAGATGCTGTGATGGCCACTGGGGACCCCAATGTGAAGGTAATAATAATAATATTAATAATAATCTCCCGCTCGCATTCCCAGTACACTGTTGTCCGACTCCCCATTGTTCTCAGTGCCCTTGGTTTGGTTTCTCCTGACTTTAGAAATCAGATCAGGAACGTCCTAGGTTTCACCAAGGAGAGCCAGTCCCATGCACTGTCTGAGGGGGCAAGGGTACCTGAGCTGATGATGATCCCTCGGGGAGTGACCACCTGACCCTCCTCTGCGGTGCATATTTATCTTTTTAATCTGTACATAATAATAATATCACTTTATATCCCATGGAAATTTGTCTTTGGCCCTCACGAGTAGTTGTCACCATAGTGCAGCGCCAATACCCATTTTCAGCTGGATCGACTGGCACAAGTGGTGTAAGGTACCTTGTCCAAGGGTACATAGTCCTGATCCATGACTGTGGAATTTTGTTAATTTTATATTTAAAGCCTCTTGACAGTCTTCTAAAGCAAGGCTAGCTAGCTTCTATTCCACTGAAACTGTGCATTGTAGGAGCCATGCTCTTGAACTTGAAGGAATAAAAATTAAATATAATAAAATAATTTAAAATATTTCATAGACTATTTTTTAGTCTAAAGGGTACAATGTGATGCCTGTTACTCATGGTTACTCAGTGTGCCTCAAGATCAGACTTGCAGACTTATTTTGGATTGCAACCTTAGAACTCATTAAACTACACAGAATACAACAGCATGTCGAGGATGAGTCAATAAAAGTCCTGAGAACGCATGGCTCCTTCAAAGCCCCTTCCACCTGAATTCAAACTATAATAATAATTGAAGTGTACAGTGAAATCCAGATAAGTAAAATTTCAAGGGACCATGGATTTTTGTACTTATCCGAACCCCACCAAGCAGTCACAAAAGAAACAAAGATAAAAGGACATGAAATTATCGTGGTTTTTCAAAGTCTTTTTAGTCTCCTGAATAGACTCATTCACTCATATATTTTGGAACCCCCGTGCCATTAAATAGAAAACAATGCATTCCAAACTTTCCGACAAAATCTTGAAAATATTTGTACACCTTTGCAAATAAATGCATTCAACTCATAGTTGGAAAGCATTCAACAATCGATGGAACATTCTTCAGTAAACCCTCAGAGAAAGTTTTTGAATGAGGCTGGCTATTTGAAAGTAAAAATAAATCGATCTACCTCTGCCAGAACTAAGGGAATACAATGTTTTTAATTAGGCATACACTTTTACAATGTATGATTTACAGGTTATGTTATTTATTTGACACAGATAGCACCAGACCTATTTAAGTGTTCGGGAGCACATATCCAATTTTTTATGCAGATTGATACAGCAATATAATGAGCCAAGCATTCAGTTATAGCAGTGTAGTAATATGAGGACATATATGTGTTTTTACGGTATTTGTGCCTGTTAATATTTGGCTCTTATCAGAGAAAATATTGATGGGTTAATGCAACAAGATGCCAAGTGCATTTTTGAGTGACCGAACCCCAATTATCCTTAAAATCGAGGACATGATTACTTCTCCAACAGTCCATCATGTACCGCAGATGTACTCCTATTCCCCCGGATCGTTTTGTGCGTATGGAAAGTCCAAATCTGCTAAATATAGACAACCAATGAAATTTCGCATTCAAGTAACTCTTGATAAATTTAAACACATAACGTCTTTACTTCGCCGAGTGTTAGGAGAGACGCGCCACATGATTGGAGCAAGCTTTCGCTATAGAAGCTTCACTGATTGGTCAAACCGCTCGTCTCAAAACGATCGTCGTGAATAGGAGTGAGTCCAGGGTATTTGATGATCGGAGACAGGAGTTTATTTTAGCCTGGATTTCGAGGATGGCCCCTGCAGGGAAGGCTGTTTTCTTTTCTGCATTATAACCAGAGCTGAGGTCACCGCCATCCAAGAAACGGAAAGTGGGTTTTATATTGAATGTCCAAGCGAGAATATCGAGGATATGAACAGCCAGGAACATGATAGTGTTAGAGTTACCTCCCTTGCACTAAGTCTGTTTCTCTAAGCGGAAATAAACATGACGGGGTTTCGTCTTACCTCCGCTGCTTTTTGCTGCCTTCAGGGCTGCGTACTGGCTGAACAGCATTTCCGCTTGAGTTGGGTCTGCAACAAGAGAAACAGATTTTCAATTCTACAAAGATGATATATAGGCCCTATGTTTTAATAGTTGACCGAACCTTTCGCGCTAGGCACACACAACACACAGCAATATCCTGACTGGATTGGTGTAGCTGAGGATGGCTTAAAGTTTCTCTTGTAGACAGAACCGCTTAATATTAGCATAATAGGCAAGCTAGACTTTCTCTTAGTATAGATAAAATGTAGCAATAACTGGCATGAGGCTGTTAAGGATTGCTTTAAAGTTCTCATAGAGACAAGACAGACAGCTAGACAATTGCTTATTAGGGTCTCACTTCTGAACAAACATACATATACAATAATCAATGAAATAGATAAAATATGATGTACAGAACCATTCTTATAGAATTATGAGAGACCATTTATGAAAGCACATATATGTTAACAGTAGGTAATGTTAAAATTATGCATATAAAATACATATTCTTCGGCTTAGTATTAAAAAGCAGATTTTGGCTGAGACATATACCAATTCATTAGAGCCAAACATAAAACACAACTTCTGAATGTCAGACACATCTAATAAGAAATCACACTTAGCAATACACTCTTTGTAAAACACGTCTCTGATATCCTCATATAGAGGGCAGTGAAACAATACATGCATCTCAACTTCAATGCAATCTTTACAGTGAAAGCATGTTCCTTCTTCAACAGACACATTCTCATATCTGCCTGTTTCTATTCTTAAAGGGGCTACACCGCATCGACATTTGGCTGGTTACTACCCCGATCAGGGCCGGTTTTAAGCCAATTGGACCGATTGCATGCTCCCAATCCATCCTCAAAACCCAGGCTATAATTAACTACTGTCTCCATCCGTCAAAT